>CAJNOL010000613.1:75083-118422 GCA_905250125.1 Rotaria sordida | reverse complement strand
CATTGAGTAGCCTTTGCACAAATCAGAACCTTGTGCTAGGAAAAAAATGCTACGACAAGTTGCTTACATTTCTGCAAAAATCGGAAAAATACAGTAAAAAACATGGATATTTTTGAAAATTCACGAAAACTAATATTTATTTAACACTATAGGCTTTTGATGGAAGAGTCCTTATGCATAAGTACAGGATACAGCTTCCAGAGCTCATTAGAAATATTTCTTTAATTTGTCTCCATGATTTGAAATCAGAGCATGCACGTATAAGTGAGCTCGATCAGCGCGTGAAAATTGTTGCTATTCTGTGTTCGCAGCATTTCTATTCTAGTTTAGTTGCTTTTCTGTCTACAACCTTTATTCTTCTAGGGTTTTGAAGGGTATTCGATGCTGAACTTTTTGTGAAACTTTCGTTCGACATAGAGGTCTGTGAGATAGACGTTTGTCGTGCCTCGAATCCCATGCGTTCCGGCCCGAAAATTTTTCGAAATGTGCCGGTTCCAAATGTCCCATGCAAACAGTTTTTGGAACAATCCTAATTGCGCCACGGACGGGACAAACAGGATTTTTCGGGATTCGGGACTGTCCCGCAGGACTCTAGTTCGACACCATAAAAATCCAAGCAGATATCAAGCAAAAAGCTGGGCGATCATTGAATCTTGAGCGCCACTATTTTCTAGCGTTATGAGCGCGCTGTCAAACCATAGGAAACTTAAACCGATTTTTATGTATGATTTTTCACCTTGACCGAAAAATCCTGCGTGCAATGTTCGCGCTAGGTCCGTTTCAAGAAACAGATCCTTACTTAAGATTTGCGCGCCTGTTTTCCTTTCTTGATGAGTTCTTTATGACTTTTATCTTCATCATAACGTTTCGAATGGCATAAGCGCGAAATTACTTCATTGTCCCACTTCTTCACTGCGGCTTGAAAATATCCTAGATAATTCTAGCCACAGATACGTTTTAGGAGAATACGATTTATTCAAGATCTATCAGCTCAAGTTTTATCAATCATGTGCTCAAATATTTGCTCATCGTGACCGCTATGCCGTCGAAGGACACAAAAATGAAATATTTATAATAATGTAGTTGCCGACTGAGACAAAAAATTTACGTGAAATCCCAGCATTCCAGCCTTTTTAGGAATAATGTCTTCGTTGAATATGAAGAGCATCTGTTTTATTTCGTACACGCTTCCGTATTACTCTCAAGCCCAATCACAGCGTACTTCAGCGATACAAAAATCGAAATGCTGAGGATTGCATTTGTTCGCTGTGAACCAGAACTCGAAATGGGCCACTTTTTCATCACCCAACGCGACCCAAATTGGCCCGAACATTATTTAAGCCCACTCGGCTCGAACCCAAAGGAAATTTCGTTTACAAAGATTTTTTCTAAGCAGAATTTGGAGATCATTTTGGTAATTGTCAATATACGTGGGAGCAAATAACCAGTGTTATGCTGAGTTTGGTTAGCTCAGATACTCAACATTTAAATAAAATTAATATGCAATAAGTTGAATTGCTTTTTGAGTCAAACAAACAAAATATGTTGTCAGATATTTGAGCTCAATAACAATCATTATGTATAACTCGATATCCTATAGTGCAATTTCTTTATTGAGATACACCATAGAAACTTCATCAGATTTCTGAGTGAAAGTGTTTTTTTTCAATTTTGACCATACAGTGAGTTAGCTCGCCATCAAAAGCAGTTTGTAAACAGGAAGAAAAAATTTTTTGATAGTTAAATTTTGAAGATGAATCTCCTAACTTTAGCTATCAATATTTTTTTTCGACGCGCTCATAGACTATTTTGTATCGCGTGCTAACTCAATCCGTGGTCAAGTTGGCAAAAGTTTTTGCTGGAAAAAAACGATGCAAGATTCATAGGATTGCCGTTTTTCCCGAAAATAGTATGGTTCCCATGAATTCACTCGTTAATCAAAATTGAAGAATTCTATAAAGTATTATTTACAGGGTTCCGGAATTTCGCCAATAAGACTTTCGCCAATAGGACTTTCGCTATTGGAGAAAGTCCACCTCACTTTCGCCAATAGGACTTTTTCCATTGGAGAAAGTCCACCTCACTTTCGCCAATACATTCCCTGGAACTTCGCCAATTGGCGAAAGTACAGTGGACTTTCGCGAATATACCTCCGGGACTTTCGCCATTGGCGAATGTCTTATTGGTGAACATCCCGCCATCCTGACTTACAGCTCCTAATCTTGACGACGGTTTATTCTCGACACTTTTTTCTGTCAATTACATTCTCACTTTAATTAACGCAGTTTATGCACTACTGAACATGGCGCGTGGATGAGAGATACGATTGGTTTAAACCATCACTATGGTTTATCATATCAATCGTAGTTGAAATTCTCATGGTTCTTCTATCATAAAACATTTTTGATAATTTTTGGTATTTGAAACGGATAGATAGTTTAGTAAAAAGTAAAAAAACAATAGAAGCTTCGGGTCGGTCCGGGAAGAAAATTTTATTGGGCCACTTGGCCATGCGGCCCATTTCGAGACCTGCTGTGAATGAGAAATTTCGATGAACAACCCTTGACATGGTGTTTTGGGACCCCATCGTAAAATGAAGATGGACATGATTATTTCGCTGCTGACCTTCTCAAATAATTTCCTGCCACGTAACCAATGTCGTCAACGGATAAAAGCTCAAAATCCGGGTTGATTGCAATTGTTCATGCCGACCGAAAATGGAGTAGATAGTCCTCAAGTAACAGCCGTTGTATGAATATTTGCACTTCTGTAAAACTACTGCCTCGACTTTTTGTACTCAGTCTTAAATAATTTTTCAAGGACAATCACAGCATAAAAGAAAATCACGAAAACTCGATATTGCGCTGTTCAAAATATTCGCTGCGAAAGGGTTAATTACAAGCAAAGTCTTCGGCAAATACTAACTTAAAGGGAATTCCTTTCAGGAAAATTTCCTAGAGAACTGGTTTGCCATACTGCATCGCATTTCATTTACAGCGAGATTAAATCTCTTCGAATGATAAAATAATACAGTATTGAATGGTTGTACTTCTATGTTAGCACTCATGAGAGAAGTGCTCGAAGTGTTTCTTCGTCTTAGAGCTCATATTTTGCCCACAAATAAATCTCAATGTCAATAGCCAAAGCCTAAAAGAATTCGTGACTGTGGGCTGTTAAAGCCGAATAATGACTGTTTCAGTGGATTTTCGATTTCAGGCAAGACATTCATGAAAAAATCAAACGGTGCTGCTTTGACCTGAAATTTTACCCACGAAGAGGCGTCATGGTTATTAGAGTTTTCTAAAAATTTCAGCCAAAAAGAGTGCTTTATCCTTGAGATACTGAATTTTCAAAACCATTCAATTTTCTGACTTTTCTATGGCATGTGATAATTTTTTAGCTAACCAATATTTCAAGGATAAAGAGTTCGTTTTAGTTGAAGTTTTTAGAACATTCTAATAAGCATGAGGCCTCTTCGTGAGTGAAAATTCACTGAAATGGTTAGAAGTCGGCTTCAATAGCCCATAGGCACAAATCCTCTTAGGCTTTGGCTATTAACATTGAGGTTTAATTATGCGCAAAATATGAGCTGTAAGTCAACGGAACAATTCGGGTACTTCTCTCGTCAGAAACTGGATTGACAATCCATGTTAAAGGCGCATTTTGACGAGAATGGCTTTACAGTAGCTAATCTCTGCTGTTGATTTCGTACAGAACTTCAGAAAGATTTTATCACAAGAAAAACAATTGTAACGATACGAAAATAATACTATATAAGATTAGTGGTTCTGCTATAGGACAGAAAAATCTACTCGATACTCATGACCACAAAGGCTTGATGAAGAAACTGTACTTTCGAGAAACATACATTTACTTGTTTTATCCGTGCCAAACCTTGCTTGTCCACAACTAAATTAAGAGTGTATTGTAATGACGTTGTTCTATGAGTGAAAGTGAAGCATTGTATCGTCTAGATATACACGGCAAAATTACCTTGATTTGTGTGCATTCATCTGTATACGTCTATTGTATGAGTATCACATTTTCATCAGATTTTTTTTTCTCTCGTAAAAAAGAATATCGTCGTTTTGCTTGTTCTGCCTCACGCCATACAAAAAACTTAATCGACGATAATACACAGCCAATCGCATGCTTGGAAAAAATGTGCACTATACCACATATTCATTTGTTCTTTTATCATAATAATAGCACATCATTGACAAATATAAACGCTTCACTATCGATAATTTGCTTCTAAATAGCATCATTCTGCTGGAACTAAATTTCAAGTGTCCCTTGTACAATTGAGTCGAGACAATCGTTTTTAATGACAGTTCTGTTTACGGTCCAAACATGGATTCGGGTCCCGAATTCCATCTCGATATCAATGCAGGACACGACTCCATTAAGGCCATAGAGCCGTTACTAGTTCGCGTACCGATTAGCATCCAAAACTTGTGGTCGTACAAGTTTTAGATTCCACCCAGTACGCGTCTCAGTTCGATACTCACGATGGAAGGTACTGAGATGATTAAAAGATTTTGAGTTGATATTTTATTCAGTGGTAAGAGACTTTGAGATTGGAACAAACTTCAAAGGGTTCGTGCTGAAGACATTGAAATTTGTCCGAGATATTGGCTTTTCAGCGAATTTATCCTGTATGGATCCAGCTTTTTGATAACATTCTGTTGTCAAATTTTTGCCTGAAAACTCTGCCCAGATGAAGACCTCAGTGAGACTGGCTTATGCACAAAATTTCAGAAGTTTTCGATCGAGTATCTCTGGAATATGCGTTTTTCACACTTCAGATGATTTTTCATTGATACAGTGTAAAACATGGATATTTTGGAAGATGCATATCTGAGATATACACGACCGGAAACTTCTGTAATTTTGTACACAAACTAGTCTCATTGAAATCTTCATCCCGGCAAAGTTTTCAGGCAAAAATTCAACAGTAGGGTTCTATCGAAAACATGAGTCCCATCAAAGTTAATTCACTAAAAAGTCAATATATTGGCCAAATCTGAACGTCAACACAAACCGTTAAAAGTCTTCTAGTCTATTGAATCCCGTCTACGACTGGGCACAACATGAGCTTAAAAGCTTTTATTCATCTGGGGACTTTCCCTCGTCAGTTTCACGTAAGATCTCAGTTGCGCTTTCAGTCTTCGACGGAGTGTGGCATTCGCTCAACGTTGCGATTTTCAACTCGCTTGCATAACACTCAGCAGCACATGTGGTACTTCAAGTTCTCGTCTTGCTCACAGTCTCGAACCGACCGCTGTCTATGTCCAGGCCCGAGATCCGCTCCGAACATTCGTCATAGTGTGCCTCGAAATTTCAGATGCGATTACGTCTGATTATCGGCCTCTGTTCAGCTTCCAGACTAGCACACGATTTCAGTACCCTACTGATTTCATATCCGATTTGTATAATCGCACCGGTTTCCGTTGCAGTACGATAAGGCACCCGGCTACGCTATAGGCAACAGATCCGACCCTACTCTCGCTGTCGGTATCTCTTCACATTGCAGACTAGAACACTCCTAGTATGCAAATACTTTCATATCGGTTCCCGTATGCATCTCGAATTCAGTAATGGATCGGGTATTAGTTCCGGATTCTGCTCCGTTGCGACGACAACCAGGTTTCATTGTGAGCCCGGCGTCCGTCAACGTTTTACTCGTAGTCAAAGTTTTAGTATCGAACCTTATACCTGTCGCAGTCTTGATACCACTAACGATTTCGGTTCCCGGTTTGATTCAGGTACCAGTACCTTTCCCAATATCAGTTGCAATGCAGATCACCGACATAGTTTCAGTTGCGGTACCGTAATATCTGAAGACTTGTATAATAGTCCCTGTAGCTGCGACACATTCAGTGAAGGTTTAACAAGCATTCCTCTTTCAATGGCTGCCGTGCTTTCTGTTTCAATTTTATTGCTTCTAACCACACTCAAATCGGATTCGTTCGCCCTCGTGGCACACATTCCGATTTCAATCATGCTCCTTCAATCCATCCTAGTCTCAATCGTGGGGCAGCTATTCGCCACTGTTCCAGTCATGGTTTTAACTGCCACTCAACCTCGAACGCAGCCCTAGTACCAAGACGAGGTTACAGAGCTAATCCTCGTCCCTATAGAAGTTTCACACATGATCAAGACACTCGTCGCGTTCCAGTGTCTCCATCGATATTCCTCCCATTTGTAGCGATGCTACAGGAAACCGTCCATGCTTCGTGAACGGTTTTTGCTACCCATCACAATATCATCCGCAGCCTCATACTCCCGCAGCTTTCAGAGGAAGTGCTTATGCAAGTCCGGTCATCACTCCTTGTCACAACAATCGTCGCATCAGCAGACGCAGTTTCCGTATCTCTACACATTTCAGTAGAGATTCCCGTGCAAATACGGAATTCATTACTAATGCTGATTGATCACATGGACTCTCATGCTGTAGAAAAGTTCCTCCAGGTTTCACTGACCGCCTACTAAAACTTCTGGCTTCACTCACATCCATGTGATTACCGATTGATGCGTCGCATTCCGTACATTCCTGCCAATCTAAGTGTCCACGTATGCATTGCAGTCTCTTTGCGAGTGTCGCTACTCATAAGAATTCTCTTCCTGACAACAGAACTCGTAGCCGTTACAGGCGATGTAACCGCCTATCACGCGCATTCAGTGACAGTTCATCCCGTCTGCCGTACTGTCATCCGTGATTCCTAGACGTCTGACAATCTCACGAGTCCTTATAATGCCCATCCGGCTTCCATTACCGTCCTAGTATCGTCGTAGTTTTAGACTCAGTAAACCCATTCTCGCTGACTACAAAGGCAGACGTGTTATACCTACTACACTTACTCCCATTCCTCGTATCTATACTAGTTTCACTTGAAGATTAAATATCCATCAAAGCTTCTTCGCCGGTTCTAGTACTCATAGCGATTTATTTTCATATTCTCCTAGAGTTCCCAGTTTCAGAGGCGTTCTCCGAAAACGCGCAACTTTCAATGTCACTCCTCGTATTCCTCCCAGCTTCTTTCCAAGGATCACAACACATACGATTTCTTTCTAGGCTCTGATACTCGAAGCTTCTATAGACACATTCTTAACATTCATGACACTTTTCCCCAGCAGCCACACTGTGTCTACGATCGTCTCTCTCGGTCTAAATGTTCCTCGCAGTTCCTTTCAAATTTCTGGTAGCAAACCCATAAAAATACCAATCACAATGCCGATCCTCGTATCCTCCACATTTCATTCGTCCTATCGCAATAGATAACGGATTTCTTCGATATTCAGAATGTCGTAGCTATGTCAAACGCTTTTCTCCAGTGCGCGTACATTTCAGTGAAAGTGTTCGTATGCCTGCTCTTTTCTTCTGGCGGCCAAAAACTTGTCGTATTTTCATTCAATTTTCTCTAAGCGTATGGGATTACAGACGACGATCGCATATACATGTCAGCTTCGATACCCACCTTGGTGCTCATTTTAGCTCTAAAGCCATTTCTGATATAAGTGATGACTACTTTAGGTATTCTGCAATCCCTGAAACTTTTGAACGTGTTACTGGTATTTTTGGCGCTTACGTCGCTGTTCGTATTATCCTGGTAGCTTCTTTCGTGATCCCGCAGCCTTCGTAGTTCTCTTGTAGGTCCAGTTGCGGTACGCGATTACAAACACGATCCGTATAAACACACTGGTTTTAATAGCGACCATAGCACTCCTTTTGGCTTCATTCACAGTCATACTATATGTCACGTTTTGAGATTCGTTGCTCATATCCCCAGCTGCTTTGCTGCTGGCTTCATATCCTAGGTAATTTCTTTGTAAATCCCGCTGACGGAAGCTGGCTCAGAGAAAATGCCTCTAAACAGCACAATTTCATAAGCAACTTCAGTATTGATTCTGACCTCATAGGCTGTCATACTGTGTGTTGCCCCTGTTTTCAAAGTTGACAGATCCATCAAGATTCAGGATCTATTCTTCATATTCTCATCACTTCCACTGCCGTTCTTTATACTCTCGGTAACTTGTTTCTTGGTCCCAGCAGTCTTTGTTGTTTCTTTGTAGATCCTTCTACCGCAAATCAGTTCACAGAACGTCACTCTCAGCATCGTAGTATGAATAACGAGTTTAGTACCACTGCTGACCTCATTGTGGGTCTCACTATACATCGCGCCAGCCATCAAGATCCTAAGATGCATTTCAGCTTAGGAAGCGTTTCTCATACCTCTGGCAACTTGTTTCGTAGTACAAATAATCTTCACAGTTTCTTTGTAGGCGTATCTAGCAAAAGCCGGCTTACACAGGAACACTCTATACATTGGGTACCAACAGCGACATTAGTGCTGTCTTTGGCTTCATTCGTGCTTCCACCATATGTCGCTCTGACTTTCAAGGTTCTGGGATTCACTGAGGATTACGAAGCATTACTTATATTTCCAGCGGTTTCACTACTGGTGTTCATAGTTGTGGTAGCTTGTTTCATGGTCCCAGTTATCTTCGTTGTCTTTTCTTCGCTTCCACTATTGTTATCGGGCTCGCGAGAGATAACTCTAACCATCGCAGTTTTAATGCCGATCTTGCTACCAGTATTGGATTCATTGGCAATCCAACTACATCTCGTGGCTGTTTTTAAGGTCCAGAAATCTGTCGTCGTGGAGGGAGTGTTCCTTATATTACCGAGGATTTTCCTGTGGGTCTTCATACTCCTCGTATCTAGTTTGGCTGCCCTAATAATATCCGTTTTTTTCTTGTAGGTCAATCAAGCACACAGCGGCTCAAGACCACTCACTGTAAACAAGACAGCTTCAATAGCTGTCTTGGTGCTGCTCATGCATTACTTGTAATCAACTACAGGTCGCACTTACTTTCAAGATCCTGAGATCCATCGCAGTTTGCGACGCGTTCCTCAAATCCGAAGTTATTTCACTTGCAATCGTCATATCTACGATAGCTGGTTTCGTGGATCCAGTAGTCATCAAAGTGTCTTTCTAGATCCCTCTGGCGCAGGTCGGTTCAAAGAACGTCACTATAAACAAGGCAGTTTCAATAGCGACCCTAGTGCCGTTCCTGCCTTCATTTTCGGTCCCATGCAAGGGAGAAACAGCTAGACTTCAAGTACTTCTGAAGTACAAGTGAAGTACAGTACTTCACTCATACTTCACTTGTACTTCACCCGTACTTCACTTGTACTTCACTTGTACTTCACTCGTACCTCACTGTACTTCACCGTACGTCATGTATTGAAGTCTCGCTTTTTCTCTCTTGGTCTGATTACATGTAGCGGCTGTTTTCAAGTTCCTTAGATGCGTCACACTCGAAGACGTGTTCATCATATTCCCAGTGTTATAACTGCATGTCCTCAGACCGTCAGTAGCTTTTTTCATGGTCTCAGCAGTCTTTGTCGTTTCTTCGTAGATCCAGCTGACGTAAGTCGGCTTACAGAAGGTCACTGTAAGCACTGAAGTTTCATTTGCAATCTTGGAACTGCTTCGAACCTAATTGCCCATCCTGCACTGCTACAGCTTCCAGCAAGATTCAAAGATCAATCGCGATTTCAGTAGCAGTCCTCATATCCCTGATGCTTTGTTTTATGATCCCACTAATCGTCGTTGTTTCTTGGTAGGTCCCTCCTGCGTAAACCGACTCATAAAATATCATTCTAGGCACGCTAGTATCAATAACTACCTTGATACTGCTGCTGGCTTCATTGACGAACTTACTACGTGTTGCGGCTGCCGTCAAGGTTTCCAGATGAATCGAGGTTTAGGACGCATACATTATGTTCCTTCTGGTTTCACTGCCGGTCCTGATACCTCTTGTTACCTTGTTTCGTGGACGCAGTAGTCGTCAAAGTTTCTTTTTAAGTTCCTCTCGCACATCACGCCACGGAAAAGTTCACTATCACCAAGGCAGCTTCAATAACGAGTATTCTATTACTGTTGCCCTGATTTCTGGTGGCATTATAAGTCGTCATTGCTTTCAAAGTCCTGAGATCCGTTCCATTTAAGAACCGTTTTCTCTATTCTCAGGAGGTTCCCTGTCAGTCCTCGTACTCTTGGTAATTTCTTTCGTGGCTCTAGCACTGATCGAACTTTCCTTGAACGGCTTTCTGCAAGGACGTCATTCTACGCACTGCAGTTTCGTTGATGGCCGACATATTACTGTTACCTTAATGTCCGATCCTATAACAAGTCACGGTTGCCTTCAAGGTACTGAGATCGGTGACGATCTAAGACGTGTGGATCATATTTGCCGCCGTTTCACTGTTCATTCTCATACATATGTTAGCTTGTTTTGTGGTGCTAGTGATCTTTGTACTTTCTTTGCAGATTATCCAAACGCGTTGCGGCTCAAAGACGCTCACTGTAAGTGAGAGAGTTACAACACCAATTTCGGTGATGCTCCTGACTTCATTGGCGTTCTCACCACATGTGATAGCCACTATTAGGTTTCCAATATCCGTCACGGTTTAAGAAGAGTTCCTCAAAACTTCAGGCGTTTTCACTGCTGGTCTTCATGCTCCTGGTACGTTGTTTCGTGATTCCACTAGTCATTATTGCTTCTTCGTAGATCTTGCTAGCCCACAGTGGCTCTGAGAACGTTACTGTAAGTACTGTCGTTTCAATAACGACCTTGCTACTGCTGCTCGCTTGATTAACGGTGCCAACATGTGTCGCAGCTGTCTCTAATGTTCTGAGACCGCTCGCCACCTAGGAAGAGTTACTTGGATTCCCGCCGTTTTTCACTGTTGACCCTGATACCGCTAGCAGCTTGTTTCGTAGTTCTAGTACTCTTCACTGCGTCTTTGTAGAACTTGCTACGCTAAACACCGCAGTTTTAAGAGCGATCTCGATACTGCCTCTGGTTCCGAGATGCATCCCAGTTCAGAACGTGTTTCTCATGTTCCCGGTGATTTCACTGCCGATGCTAATACTCCTGGTAGCTTGCTTTGGAGTCCCAATATTCATCGTGGTTTCGTCGTAGGTCCCACTATGTAGTGTATGGCACCTTGAAGAAGATCACTATAAGCGAGTGATTTACAACAACAACCTTGATACCGCTGACGCCTTCATTTGGGGTCTCGCTAAATGTTGCCGATGTCTTCAAAATCCGGAGGCCTCTAGTGGTTTAAAAGCCTACCTCAAATTCTCAATGGTTTCACTTCCGGTCCTGATACTCGTGGTAGTTTGTTTCATGGCTCCGATACTCTGCGTAGTCTTTTGGTAGGTCTCGCCAGCGCATGAAGCTTAAAGAAACTTATCGTAAGCAGGGCAGTTTCACTAGTGACCTTGGTGCCTCTGTTGGCTTTGTTCGTGATCCCACTATAACTTGTTGCTGCCTTGAACGTTTTTAGATTCATGACGCTTAGAGACGTGTTTCTCATGCCCACGACGGTTTCATTGTCGGTCCCCATACGTCTAGTAACTTGTTTCATGTTTCCAATACTCTTTGTAGTTTCTGCCGGTATATCGGAGCTCAAAGGCGCTCACTGTAAGCGAGTAAGTTATGACAACGACCTTGGAATTGTCCCTGACTTTGTTAGCCCCCCCCCCCCCATTACATGTGATGCTTGGTATCAATGTCTCGAAATTCATGGCTGTTTTGGAAACGTTCGTCATATTCCTGACGGCTGTACTGCCTTTTCTAAAACTCCTGGTAGCTTATTTCTTTGTAGATTTCGCTAGCGTAAGCCGCCTCACAATAGGTTCCTGTAACTAGATCAGTTTCGATAGCGGCTTTGAAACCTCTATTTGATGCATTGCTTCTCCTACCAAATTTTAGGGTGGGTTTCAAACTTGTAATGTTCGTTGTGGTCTAAGACACGTTCATAATATTCGCGACCGCTTCATGCTGCCTCCTCTTCCCCCTACTATCATGTTTCATTGCCCCACGACTTTCCAGAGTTTCTTTATAGCTTTTTCTAGCGTACGCTGCTTCGGACGAGGTCCTCACACAGACGGCGGACTTGAATAGCGAGTTTGGTGCTTGTTCTGACTTCTTTTATGATAACGGTATATGTTGCGGTTGCTTTCATATTCTAAAACCCTCAGCTCTTTGAGAGACTTTCCTAGTAGTGGCGAAGATTGCACTCTTGGCCTTCATACCTCTCCTAGCTTGTCTCGCGAGTCCAGTCCTTTTCTTAGCTACGTACGAAGTGCTATTAGAGAACGCAGCTTTTGATGAAACCCCCGTAAAGATCGCAGTTATGAATATCCACTTTGGCACTCTTCCTGACTTCAGTAATAGTCCCGCTAACTTTTGCGGTTGCTTTCGCGGCTTTGAGACTCGTCTCGGTTTGAAATGGATTCCTCGTAGTCGCCATGGTTCCATTGTGGCTCGTCGTATCGTTACTAGTTTTTTTCGTGGCTCCAGTACTCTTCATTGTCTCTTTGAATGTGCTCCTGGCGAATGCGATTTTAGAATCGGTCCCTATTAAGATGGTGGTTTCAATAGCGACCTTTCTACTCCTTCAAGCTTTATTGGCGGTCCCACTAAATGTCGCGGTTGCTTTTGAGTTCTTGACACCTGTTGCGGTTTAAGACGCGTAACTCGAATACGCGACAGTTTCAAGATCTAAGCTCATACCTCTGTTTGCTTCTTCCATTGTCTCGCTACTGTTCGTAGTTTCAAACGGATTTGCCGTAAAGACGGCCGTTTGAATAGAGACATTTGTAGCTCTTCGGGCTTCATTGGAGATACCATTATACTGGGCGGACCAAAAGTAAGAAAGCAATGGGAAAAAACACAGAATCTTTTCGATTTCTTCGTTTCACATGATTAGTTCGGGTTCATATTTACATCACATATACTAGGTGATACTTATTAAAGATTTAGTATATGATCAGTATTCAGCTGTAGCAATTTGTTCAAAAGTGTACGAATGCAGGATGATCCAAAATTTAAGTAACATGTTTCACAGTTACACTTTTACTATCATCATAAAATTTATTATTTTGTCCCCTATACTGGCACTAATATATGTGCTAGTAATGGTATCTGAGAGACAATAACACAAGTGATTAACTCTTTTATCTATTGATTCGTTCTTTGTTCTCGCTGTACTCTCAATTCTATGCACATTTCTAATCGTGCGTTTTTATTTGAAAACTCTATGCGATCGAGTGTGTGTGGCATGATTGAACAAAAATAAATAATGAATGACCATTCGAACCCAATAATGCTTAACCTTTTTCAGACTTTTTTCGAATATGGCTGAACGTTCTTGGCTAACCTTATCTGAACGGACTGGAATTATAAAGTGGTATACTGTTTATGATAATGCAGGTAAAGTTGCTCGGAAGTTTGAGAAGCATCATGATCGAACTCCTCCAATGCGAAAAAACATTTTGAACCTTGTACGAAAGCTCGACGAAATAGGAGGTGTTAAAGACGCACGCAGGCCCAGGAGACCTAGGTCTATTAGTAGTGATGACAACAGAGAACATGTTCGTGCCGTTTTCCAAGAACGTTCCCAAACGTCATCAAGAAGGGATCTTTGCAACCAAATTCTGGCTAGAACTAGTCGTCGACGCATGATGAAGGAGCTACGACTGAAATCTTATCGTCCTCGCTTGCTACATGCCGCGAGCAAAGATGACCACGATCGACGTTGCGAATTTGTTGATCTCTTTCTGAACTTGATCGATGAAGACTCTTTGCTACTTGATTGAATTGTTTGGACTGACGAAGCTATTTTCAAGTTGAACGGACACATCAATGGACATAACTGCGTTTATATGCTGTAGAAAATCCTCATCTGATTATTATGGAAGAATTAAATACTCCAGGTGTTACTGTGTGGAGTGGAATCTGCTTTGAAAGCATCATCGAACCATTCTTTTTTTTCGTGACACAGTCACTGCACATACCTTTCTTAAAAACTGAACAAAGAAATTATTCCTGCTATTGCATATCGCAAGAATAGAGCAGAAATATTTCATATGCACGATGGAGCTCCAGCTTATTACGCTCAACCCGATCGAGACTTCTTGGATAAAGATTTTCTCAATCGATAGATCGGTCGGCGTGAGTCGATTGATTGGTCAGCACGATCTCCGGATTCGATTGCGACTGACTTCTTTTTATGGGGTTTACTCAAAGACCGTGTATATGCGACAAAACTTCAAACTATTCAAATATTCAAAGATTCTATTATTGCAGAACTACGAAGTCTGCCAGTGAAGTTCTGCCGACGAGCTATTCAATCGGTATTTGAAAGACTACAGCTTTGCAAAGACTTAAAGGGTGAACACATTGAGCAATTTTTGTGATAAGATTTGTTATTTAAAAACATTTTATGAATCCGTGTTCCTGTATGTGTTATTTTCTAGTTCAATTGTTTCAATAAATGCTTCGTTAAAACTTAGACCTGTTATTTTACTTTTTCTCATCTTGTATTCATACATTTTTGAACAAATTGCTACAGCTGAATACTGATCATATGCTAAATCTTTTATAAGTGTCATCTAGTATATGTGATATAAATATGAGACCTAACTTACCATGTCAAAAGAAGAAATCGAAAAGATTCTGTGTTTTTCTCTTTGTTTCCTAACTTTTGGACTTCCCTGTATGTCGTACTTGCTTTCGAGGTCCTAACAGCCATCACACTTTAAGACGTGCTCCTCGTAATCACTCGAGCTCAAGCGACGGTCCTGATACTATTGCTAGCTTGTTTTTATGATCTCAGTTCTCTTTGCAGTTTCTTGCAAGCTGTTCCTATCCAAGGCAGGTCCAAACGAGATCTCTGCAAAGATCGCAGTTTAAATAGCTACTCTGGTATCCTTGCTCACTTCATTATTGGTCCCGCTGTATGTTGCGATTACTTTCATGGTCCTAATACCTCTTCACAGTTTGAGATGACTTCCTCGTATTCGCATAGTTTTCAGTGGCAATCTTCATACATCTTCTATATCTTTTTGGGTTCCTAGGATTCGTTATATTGTGAAACACGATCTGAAAGGAGTGTTGAAGTGTATAGGGTAGAAATTTTGGACCCACTCTCCCCCTCCCTCCCCCCATCACAGACCGTGACAGAGAAAACCCAGTGTCCATTACAGAAATAGATAGACCTGTTCTTATATGAAGTTCGATTAAATGTCGCTAGAATTTCATGGAAATATGTCAACTGCTTCCTTTTTGCAGCTCCATAGGAATTAATAAACAATGATTTATTAACGGATCCGAGGATATTTAAGAAAACATATTCGTACGACTAGTAACAACAACTGCATCGTGTTTCACATTTTAATCCCGAAGGGATTGCGCTAACAGCTTTTTTTTTAACCAACTGCTTGAGCATGCCGTTTCATGAAGCTTTCCTTTAAGCGTGGCGATTCCAATGATTACTGTGGTACCCTCATGGCTTCATTCACAGTACTGTTACATGTCGCGGTTGATTGCATAGTCCCTGTATATACCTTTCGGGGTTTGCGGCTGGCTCCCAGTATTTGCGCCGATTTCAGTTTGTGATCATCGTACCCGATCCAGTTTCTTTCGTAGTCTGAGTACTCTCCATAGGGTCTGTCATGGTCCTGCTAGCGTACGCGATTTGAGAGTTAATCTTCATAAACACGGCAGCTTTAACAGCGAACCTAGAACTTCTTGAAGCTTGATTCGCAACTTTGCAAGAGGTTATGGTTGCTCTGAACGTGCTGATACCCGTCAGTGTTTGAGACATGTTGGTCGTATTTGTGGCGATTTCAGTATCGGTGTACGTACTCCTAGTGTTTTCTTTTGTGGTTCTGCTAGGGCTTGCAATTTCAGACACGATTTCTGTAAACATACCGCTTTTAAGGGTCATACTGTTACCGTACCTGGATCGTTTGCAGTGCCACAAACTCAGCGGTTCTTTTTCAACGTTCTAGTACGCGCCAACGATTCACACTCATTTCTAGTTTTTCCAATGGTGTCAGTGATTGTCTGCGGACCCCTTCTAACTTTTTCCGTGGTTCTTGTGCTCGTCGTGTTGTCCTTCCTTTTCCTCGTGGCGTATACGAATGCAGACGTTGTGCGCAAAAACACGCCGGGTTCAATGGCAGTCTTTGTAGCTCTTCGAGAATTCTTGGTCTTACTACTCGTCTTGGTGTCGGTGTTGGAAAGCCTTCGGATTCTATTCTCGGACGTGGTATCAGTTGTAGTTTTAGACCCGTTCTTTGTATTCCTACCGGTTCCAGTAGTGGTTCTGATACCACACCTGGCTTTACTTACCGTTCTGTTTTCCATCGAACTTCCATGTCCAAACGTGGCTTCTGTCTTTCTACCTGATTCAGTGGTGGTCCCAATAGTCGTCATGGTTTCATTCGAATTTCTGGTATCGCACGCTATCTCAGACTTGCTCGCAGTGTTCGAAATGGTTCCAGTAGTGTTCCTGGTACCTCTCCTAACTTTTTTAGCGACCCTCGTACTCATTCAGGTATGATTTATAGTGATGGGAATGCTCGTCGTTTCTAACGTGGTTCCCATACTCCTGGCGATTTCAGTGGCGGTGCTGGTACCCTTGGCAGCTCCATTCGCAGTCTTGATACTATCGCTGTTAGAGAATGGATGTTCGTAGTTGTTCCAAGTTCTATTGCAATTCTGTTCACAGTTGCGATTTCATTCTCGGTCGTGGCTTCCATGGCGGTTTCACACGCATTTCACTTTCTTGCGCTGATTCCAGTA
This sequence comes from Rotaria sordida, assembly GCA_905250125.1. Lineage (NCBI taxonomy): Eukaryota > Metazoa > Rotifera > Eurotatoria > Philodinida > Philodinidae > Rotaria > Rotaria sordida. The sequence continues at coordinate 101,748 of CAJNOL010000613.1, read as the reverse complement.
GCTGTCTTGGCACCTCTCCTGGCTTGTTTTGGACTCATGACTCCCATCAAATTTTCAGTCAAAGTACTGATAGCCTTCGCTGTTTTAGACGTTTTCATGTATGCTGGCAGGCTTCACTGTTGGTCCTGATGCTCGTCGAGTTTTTATTTTCAGTTCTGGTATTCGTCGCGGGTTCAGACATGGTGTTTGTATTGCATCCGGTTTTCATGACCGTCATTGTGACTGTTTCGGTCTCAGGCGTCGTTCACCGTGTTCCCCGGTTTAAGTGTCGGATTTTGATACGCTTAGACATTCGATTCCCGATTATGGCACCCTTGGCATGTTTAGACTCGATCGTTGTATTCATACCGGCTTTAGTATCTGTTCTGCTACGTCTCAGGATTCATTGTCGATCTTAGTACGCATTTCATTTCCAGAGGGCGTCCGGATACCTTGCTATGGTCAAGTGTCGCTTGTGATCAAAGTCGAAACAGCAGATTTCAATTCCTCGGAGCCCCCTGAAATTTTAGGTAGCTCTTGAAAGCTTCGTCTGAAAGATCAAAAGCTGCTGTGTCTTGGTTTTTTCTATCAATCGTGACATCACTTGGAATAGATATTACGCTTGATTTTGAAGCGAACATACAGCAATTTTCTACTATCTACGTACAGCATACTTACGGACTCTGCAATTGTAAACTAAATAAAATACCATTATTTTTGAAAAAGAAAAGAAAACAGCACGTTACATATAGAAAAAGACATTTATTAATTTTTTTAACTAGTCTGTACTGTAACAGAAAATTGAGACAATAACCAAAGGATGTGATGTAGAAAGATTGATGACCGTGTTATTGGATCACGTATTTCAAGGCGTTGCCTCGTTTATTATTTCTTCAAGCTCACTTCCGTTACTTGTTGTACATATTTTTATTTCTCTTTCAATATTAACACACACGCTATAGCTTGTCATATTACTTTTACACCAACTGTGTATACCATCCAAGAAAGTGTGTAACGTCGAGTGTGTTGTATCCTTCACTTTTTTTCACATGTAATTTTATTGTCCCTATTAAATGAGGTTGATATGCTGTATTCTTCACTCTGCATAATGTCGACTGTGCATATTCTCGACTGTTCTCTTCTCTCTCTCTCCCTTCCCCAATGATTTCTCCTTGCTTCTGTTTAATGCGGTAATCTCTCAGAGTGACAAGAGAACAATGAGAATATATTCAGTGAATAGCGTAACGATCACAAAGATATTGAGAAGGTATTGAACCCTAAGAGCAGTATTACGTAAGGATACAAGGTTGACATCGTACAAGGATGATATGAAGTAAGAGTGAAATAACGCAAGGATAATGTCACATCGGTGTATTTCTCGATATATGCATCATTCGAAATAGTCTATCATTTGAAAGTTTACTTTTCTTATTAGCCAATAAAAAGCAGTCAGACTGTTTATGTAAACATTTTGTATCGCGATTAATTGTAACTTTAAAATGCGAATGTTGCATGCGAAACTCGATTGTATCGCAGGTTTTCAATCTAAAGAAGTCTTCTTTTGTTTTTAGAGTAAGTTACTTATGAACTCTCGAGTTGCGTCTTGTTCTTCATTAGCGTGATCATCATTCGAAGAAAGTCTATCATTATTGTCATTATCATCCCCAGATGTTTTAACGTCTTCATTGTTTATATTGACTGTTTGAGATGCGTAGTTGTACATCCTTGGATTTAGATTTAATTGTTCAAATAAATATTCATTCAATGACTTCAAGTCAAGAAAACTTTGTTTTTGTAATAAATTCAATATTTCTAAGCCATCAAGTGTATCGATAGCTTCATCATACACATCGGCGATAAGTCATTCAGTATCTATTTGATCGATCTCATTTTGAGTTTGTGCAGATGATGATTGATAATTATTTCGATGTCTGTAATGAGCCAGAAACATCAAAGTGTCAACTGAATCATCGTGTAACTATTCACATTCAATGTCATTTAGTATAATGGTAACCCTTGAACGCGTTGTAAAAAGTCATGCAGAGTGAAGTTAGCTAAAGTTGAATTATTTCCATTTTGATGTTTGCATGTTTCTAAAAGTTGATTCACAAGCTTATGAATTCAAAAATAGAAATATTCAATGCATATAATGGTAACTATTTCTGTTTGAGAAGTAAAATTAGGTATAATAAATTATATGCATTCAGTTCACCCAAGATATTACTTGTTTTAGTAACAATATATTTGCTTTTATTGTTTTGTGTTGTTTGCTTCAGTGTTGTAATCACTAACAGTAAACGGCCAGTCTGGTCCGATCCTGTCGAGGATTCCTTATCGGTCGGTTTGTACTTTTTTGAATTCTTTGTTTACTTTTTTTTCAATAAAACGATTCTCAAAGCTTTTTTTTGCGCAGATCAAACACTTTTCACTGATGTCAAAGACTATTTCTTTCAGGAAACGTGCATCAGAATTTTGCATTAAGTGAAAATTCATTATGACACACGGAATACATTTATCAAGTCACACTAATATCAAGTTATGTCATCAAAACAAAATGGCATAATTATTTAGCATTGTAATCATTATAAATTTATTTGTATTTTCTACTACTTATAGTATATATTTCGCACAGACATAAGAAATAATGGAGGGAATACAACTTGGAAGCAGATCAAGTATACAGTTAATTAATAATGCCTATCTCTAACGAACATTTAATTAGTGCATAAAGATTATATCAAAACTTTAGTTCTATACAATTTTTTGTTCATTGACTGATGTTCGCAGAGAAAAAACTTAAGGAAACATATATAATGAAAATGCTGGAGTAGCGAACCAAGACTCTTACGTCACTATTGTGATAATTAAGAGGCAGATATGAGTAATCAAGGATGTGATCTGACTGTCATATGATCAGAAAGACGAAGAATGACTCATACCGATCCATTGGCCAGTCTGACCGGTTTAGATCAGTATTAGTACCGATAAGGAAAAAACACTACTGGTTACAATTCAGGTTTGTGTTATGTTGAATGTTTTAAATTTGACTCTCCTACATCATCTACCACAATATCAACAGATGGTCACGACTATCCTTAAAAACAGTCATCATCATTAACAATGACGAGACAATCAAAAAAAATATTAATGTAACAGAATCTTCACTTAATACAAGAAGTGCAACAAACAAAAAGCGAAAAGAAAAGAAGATTTATACAATGAACATTGTCATGCTTCGTGTTTCTCTGATTTAGGACAGTTGTTCGCGGACATTTGCTCACTCGGACACTTGCTAGCTAGGACAGATGCTTGCTAGGACTGTTGCTCGTTCGGACATTTTCTCTCTAGGACACTTGCTCGTCAAATAAGTTTAAACGTAGATACTTGAAAATTCTATATGAACATGTTCTATAAGACCTTGTTAAAAAAAATGCCGTCATTTTGTTTATAATAAAGCGAAAACTATTTGGCAATTTGATCGAATACAAAAATATTCTACAAAGGCAATAAGGTTCTGATGTCCATAACTGATCATCAACTGCGGAAATTGTTTTTCACTAAATTTTTTTAGTTATTTTTTACATAATTCACGCTTTCACTCTACAGCTGTCTCTCAAGATGACATTATTAACTACAAAGTGCGACTTGCTTTGCTTTTCATTGACTATTCAAAACTATACATAAGTTGAATGAATAGATTAAAAGGAAATAGAATTTCTGATGCCATATTTTGAATTTTGAAATAACCAAAATAGTTCTTTGGATAATGACATTCATATACAATGCCACAGCTTGTATACGAGCTTTTATTCTGAATCAATGCTCATGTTATCAGCACCAAAGTGAGATGCACTACTAGAGTATAATTACATGTTAAATGATGATACGAAACTTTTCTGCTTAGTGGCATTGATAGTTGTTGTTTCCTCGAATTTAATTTCATTCACAACTTTCCAGGAAATAGTTTGGCGAACAAGTATCCTAGAGAGGAAATGTTCGAGCGAGCAAGTGTCCTGCGAGCAACTGCCCGTTTCCCATGTTTCTCATGTTGCATCTTTGATCTTATTTCATCTAGAAACTTTTTTATCAAGTGGATGTTTACTAGCAAATGAATCCACTTATTGTTTTATTAAATGTTTGAACTATTGGATAATTACTTGATTCTATATTAATGTGTTCGTTTATTTATTTACTTTTTTTTGTGAAACACGATCTAAGCAGAATGTTGAAGTATAGGAGTAGAAATTTGAAGCCTTTCCCCTCCAACAGACCGTGATAGAAGTTGTTGATATTCGATTAAAGACCGTTTACTAGTAACGTCTCATTCTAGTATATGAAGTACTTCGTTATTACATTTTCTATCGCATTCAATCAATAGGTGGTGAAGGGATGCCTCTAAATGAGTAGAATAAAGCAGTATCCTTGTGATGATTATTAACTAAATATAATAGATGTTGATACCAGTAGAATATGACTTCTTTCTTAGAGCACAAGATTATTAAATAATCCATGAATTGCTTATGCAACTGTCTACATGAGCTTTCATTGATATTGGAGTCGTTCCTGGTTGGTAATAAAAGATTGCGAAAAGCAACAGATTTGTGTAATAGCAAGGGCTCCAAAATTGTAGAGAAAACTGAAGTACTTTGAAGTCTTGTAGAGTCATATGATGTGCGAGAATCCGCCAATTTTTCCTTAGCTTCAATTCTTTACTTTGTTTAAGAGTGAGTTAACCATACATTATGTTGCATGAAATTTTTTTTACATGATGGCACTAGTGATTTTTTCATACTCTTGCGCGTGATTTGTATGTTTCGAGTCTGATGAATGTTTTTTTTCTTTCGTACGGTTTGTTTCTTTGAACAACTGTTCTCCGAATGAGGAAGGTGTAACGAAAAATTGAGAATAAGCGAAGGATACAATGCAGAAAGATTGATGACTGCATTGTTGAATCACGTATTTTAAGGACTTGTCTTGTTTATTATTTCTTCAAGCTCATTTCCGTTACTTGTTGTACGTGATTTTATTTCTCTCTCAATATTAACACACATTATACATGCCTATCTATATAACTATATCACTCTCTATGACTTGTACACCAACATATATATATATATACCATCCAACAAAGATGGGTAACCTCGAGTGAGTTGTATCCTTCACACTGCGCAATATCCACTGAGAATATTCTCCACTGTTCTTTTCTCTTCTCTCTCCTTCTCAATGATTTGCCCTTGCATCTATTTGATGCGATAATCTCTCGTAGTGAAAAGAGAACAATGAGCATATATGCAGTGAATAGCGCAGCAATGACAAAGGTATTGAAAAAGAAGTGAACACTATGAACAGTATTATGTAAGGATACAAGGTTGACATCATACAAGGATGATATGAAGTAAGAGTGAAATAACGTAAGGATGATGTCACATCGGTGTATCTATTGTCACAGAAGGAAAGCAAAAAAATTTCATGATGTGTTGCATCTTCGATGAAAATACGAGAAAATAGATGGATGAAATTTTTCCATAATTAGAATGAAATATATTTTCTTGACGAGGGACATCAGACGATAAAGTGACTTGATGCGCACGTATATCTGTATTCTGTGTGCATGACAAGAACAAATCATTCAGAACATGAACTGCCAACATTTTCTCATTATGCTCTCGCCGTTCGTTCTAACAGTTCACTTATTCGTTGAAAATGACTCTGGATCATGGTATCATAATTGTAAGCTCTTCATGATGATTTTTGCTTTGTAATATTTATATATTTTTTTAGTACTGTTAACTCCTGGTGCAGTTTATCCATTTTATGCTGCTGCAAAATCTCAAGGTTCAATGCGTATCCATATTCGTCCTCGAACGACAATCTTATCGAGCACTTTAGTAACAACAACATTGCCACTATTTCATGAACTAATTGAAGGCTATGTAAAAAAGACGAGGAAAAATCGGTTCAATAACTGGCATGAGAAAAGGGATGGAGGTTATATAACAAATTCGATTTCTTTCGTTTGTTTTGTTTATTATTTGTTGATATGTTTTTGAAAATCATATTAGGATCGAATAATGAAATAAAAAAAATGAAATGATGAAGTTTTCGTCCCATATTGCACTGAATAATATGTTGTAAACTGAGTAAGCTCGAAAGTAGAAAATGAATATGAAAGCGAAACAATTTCTTGAGTAATGGCCTCGTAAGAAATAACTTCAATTTTTGTTATCATACTATGAACGAATGAAAGTAATTAACACAGAGAGAAGAAAAAGTTAGTAGATTATTTATGAGGACACAAAAATGCAAGGAAGAACGAAACGTATAATAGGACAGAGTATGACAATGAGAACAACACAAAAAAGATGACATTTAGGGAATGTAATAATAACAACGATGATCATAATTGTGTGACTGTCAAAATGGCGTACTTCTATATCAGTATTATAAGATAGGAAACAAATATTAATTAAAAGAATTTGTTTGAATAAATAGCTTTCATTCAAATAATTATCTTGATGAATTTCAAATAGAATTTTCCAATAATACTTGCATGATACGTAAATAATGGACTAAATAATATTAGGTTATTAATATTAAAAACAGAACAAATTTCATGAAGAACCTATAAGTAACATTTCACATATTATAGTATTGAATAAATTTTCATAAAATAAAATTTTACGTATTTCAATTTTTATCTTTTTAAGATCATATACAGCGAATAATGTTCCACAAGAACTATTGATTAACATTTTGAATCATGATAATTATTCATCAATGACGACAATATAATAGAATGAAATTTATCAAAAGGTTATTGATTAATAATGAATATATTGAGTCAGTATATTTCGTGTTTACCATATATTTAACATTATTGAGGAAAAGTTGAGATACACGGTGTGAGAAACGTAACACATTATGGAACAGCGAATGGAACTTCGATATAAAACTATGACAATGATTTTACGAATTCATATAGAAATGATGAGAAACTAGTTATATAAGTGAGAATAGAATGAAATAATAAAATAAGAAAGAGATTAAATTGTGTGACAACCCTAGTGAAACTACTCATCAAGCGAGTACGACTTGCCAGCGTGAGTACTCAAATTACACGCTCGAGTACTCGAGCATTTTTATGTGTATTTATACGTTTCGTGTACTACAGTGAGTACTCATATGAGTTGTTTGTTTAAGATTTACTCGCAGACAAAAATATGAGTACTCACTGTAGTACTCATCTTGGTTTATTTCTAGAATGTTTAACAAAACACTTATGCACTAACATGTAAAAGAAATAGAATAAAATTGTGTAATAAAGAAAAATGATGTAATGAAATACAAAATAGAAAAGAATTATTTTAACGGCTTATCTTTTAATCTTGCGTTCTTTTCTGATGAGTCATTCGTACTGCTTTAATGAATCGTTGTTTCCGAAATACAAAAACGACTTTTTATTTTCAACTGTTCATTTATCGAGTAACATTCAATATTGATTTAAATATATTAGTAATAATTCGTTCAATTTCATTTCATAAATTTTAGACAGAATGTTCTTTTAGATTAATAGACATTTTTTTCAGATCGATAATGAAAATTAATGAAACAAACGTCGAATAATAATTTTTGATACAAATTAGTTAGAATTCAATGTACTGCGAACATGCGCATCAAATTAGAAATAACTTTTTTATTTTTTATTCATTTTTTGTGCATTACTAAGTTCAATCGAGCTATGAGTGTAAAATGTGAGTTTGTTTTTTTTGTAATGATCTATAGTATACATTTATTGTTATCGTATATTTTAATTTCATTAATAATTTATTATCCTTCCTCTTTACTGATGTTATATTATTCTCAATACTTATTTTTATTTACTCATTTTCTATGTTCTAAAGATGAAAATTCATTTCTATACTCTGTATAACAAAAAAGTTGACGTCATGTAGCATATTTATTTCTCAACTTTCATGTTTTTCTCAAATTTTCATAATGTATAACTATTTTTTGCTATTAATTATATATTTAAATAAAGTAGATGGAGTACAACTGTACTAAACAGAATATAAACCTATCAGTATTTTAAATAAATTACTAAAGTACACAAAAACAGTATATGAGTACTCAAAAAATACTCAAAATTATACGGCGAGTACTCGAGAGTCGTACTCAGATACTCAAATTTTCAGCACGGGTACTCTATGGTCGTACTCAGATACTCAGATTCTACTACGAGTACTACCGATGAGTACTCAAAACCCACGAGTACTCATGAGTACTCGCGGCATTTTCTAGCGTGAGTACTTTTTGAGTACTCTCTTGATGAGTACCTTCACTAGGGAAATAAAAAAGGCATGCTTTAATAAAAATGATAAGTTTTATACCGAATACTACGTAAATAAATAAATGAACAACTGACGGTTGATTTTCACATCTCATATGAAAAGATTTCCATTTTAGTTCTCACTCTCACAATCTTCTTTAAAAAGTTCTCCCGAGCTATTTCCTCGAATGAATTAGTGAAAAAACAATAGCGTGTTGCATATAATCATCAACTCTTTTTAGTAGAGAATTTAGCTTCTTATAAATAATTTCAAATGGTAAAACATTCTATGAGATAGCAGACGACGAAATACATGATGTCAAAGATATACAATCTAAAGCAAATTCGGAATTGATTGGTGCTATTCCTTTGGGTGAATAGTTTAAATGTAGTGAGTGTTGAGATGGATTGCCAAAAACAACTTTATTTGAAAACGGCCGAAATCGATCAATGTTTTCTTTGTTTTCATGTACATTATCATTATAACTCTCCTGTCGCACAGATGTCGACTTGTAAGCATGAATATCGAATAGTGAGTCATTAATTCGATTTTTTTTTTCATTTAAAGCATAAATGAACCCAACAATTCCTTTTGTTGTCCGACAGTAAACAATAATACAACTATTTTAACAAACTTCAGATGCAACAAAAATGATATGTATCATTAAAATTAAAATAAGACTAAAAAGTCAGATAAGAATTTTCGATTATATTTTTATCTTTATCATGCGATGAATATTAAATTGAAACTCTATGTGAGTATTCTCCATAGATTTCTTATGTAAAAGAGCTCATTCGATTAAAGACAAAATATCCATTATCTCATTTAAATTATCAATTTTAATATCAATAAGAGTAACCACCTTATTATGTTTCTACAAATTTTTGTAACTGTCATTTAAAAGTAAAAATGTAGATTTCTAACCTTCTCGCGACTATCATCCGCAGATGAAAAATCAAGAGTACGACAAGAAACGAAACTATTACAATGTATTTTGATTATACATACCTTTGTTATATTGTTAAATACATTTTTATTCCCACTATCACCTTTGTCCAATCGTTGCAACGAGGTATATTATTCATTTAACTTTTTTTTTCATTCAAATTAACTCTTCTTAGTTTACTTATCTTACTTGATTTTCTATTAAAATAATATAATCAAAGATTCGAAAATAATATCTAGAAAAAAAAACAATAATCTTCTCTTGGGACAATAGAACGGAAAAATATCCATAAACAAATTCTAAATATAGAATGAGATGAAAAAAAGTCAACTGACTAACTGATTTATTGTTTTCTTGTTAGTAATCATGCTCAATTGAAATAGTTAATATCCTTTGGTTTAAATCTCCTCAAATTCTATGATAATATATTCATTTTTCTTTTGCTTAAACTGTTAAAAAAAAAAGAAATAAAAACAATTGAATTTTTCTTTTTTCAACAATAGTTACTAACAAAGATAAACTACTTAATATGTCAGCAAAAAAGACAAAAAAGAACACCATCCTTTCTTTCGTTTTTTGTTTTCTTTTCTTGAAAATCAATCCATTCACTATATATTTTTACATTCAACAATCACAATAACAACGACAATATAACCTTTGTTTTTCTTTTTAATGACATGAAATCAACACAAAAAAAAATTCTTTTTTCAGAAGACCTAACGGATCTTCTTAGAAAATTCCATATGAAAGATCATAGGAAGAAAAAAACGTTGAAAATTGGATTAATCAAAATAAAAAAATAAGTATGATTGATATTAATTTATTTCGAACGAATTTCTCTCGTTATAATGACATTTATCGATAATGATTATTCTTTCGAACTAAAATAAAATCTTTTTTTTAAATTAATCAAATCATTATCAAATTTATTTAGAAAATCATTTAAATAAATCAAATTTTATTTTAGAATTTTGTTTTTTTTTTAAATAAAAAAAATAAAAAAATCTGTGTCGTACAATTACTGCAGGATTAAAATTTGAAAGAGAATATATCTATTGTTACTAATCACGCAAATATTCTTTTATTCAATCTATCTCCGGAACCATTTTTCATCAACTTTTACTTATCCTCTAGAACTGAAAAACAAATCAGTTTATATACTTTCATCATAGATTAATTAGATTTTATTGGTAACCATGCATTAAATAGATCTCTCACAGTCTCTCATTATCTGTGTGTAGAATGGCTAAAAATTTCTATCCAATATACTTCAACACTCCTTTCAGATCGTTTTTCACAAAATCGATTTTACTAATAAATATATGAAAAATTGTTCGAATAATGATTGACAAACATTCAGATTTTATTTATTTTATCTTGATAAATTATTTTGATATTTCATAGGTTGATTTCGAAGATATTTTTTCTTGTTTTTCTCGTTGGTTACGAAGAAGACTTAGTAATGACAATAAAAACGATTTAAATAATAAAATAACTCGAATATTTAATCAATAATTCGATTTTATTTTTTAATCAATCAGTTTTATTTCAATTTTCTTAAATTAAAATTCTAACTTAAATATATTTATTTTATAGAAATTGTTTATTTAATCAATTAAAATAATTAAAAATTTCATTTAATCGAGATTTTTTACATTAAAAAAATAATAAAAATATAAAAAATGATCAAGATAATAATCCTGAATTTTATTTTAAATGAAAACAATATTTCAATATAATTATATTTTCTTTTTTATTGTCTTATCATTAAAATGAAATAAAAGAGATTATTTATTCAACTCATTTTCTATAAGATTTAATTCTAATCGGACATATTCTAACCAAGATATTTATCAACATAGAATCTAGATAAAAGGTGAATAGATATTCAATATTTAGCTAAAAGATAATATGTTTATCTTCTATTAACATCTAAAATTAGATCTTTGATATAGATTCGTAACATCTTTCCTATAGATCCGAACAGAATCTTTCCTCGATATATTCAATATTTTTAATTGAATATATCATTTTTTTTTATAATCGTTTTTACTGATTTTTCTTCTAATCAATAATATCTTTCATACTAATAATAAACATTTCGAAGATTTTTAGTTAAACTTTTCCTCTTCAATAAATAGTTAATGGGAAATATCTATTTAAACATTTACTAATAATTAATCTTAGATTAAAAATAGAAGAAAAAACAAGAATGAAAACAATTATCAAAATATTCGAGGTTATATTATAAATATTGATCAATTGAACAAATCTACTTATTTATCAATATTAAAATAAGGATAAATAACAATGTCAAATCCTGTTATCCCTCTGCTCTGATTAACATTGAGATTTTATCTTTTTCATACAATTTTTTCTTTTCGTCTTTCAAATTGTTCTCATTTATATTGAGATGTGATTAATTCATCGTTTATTTGTAAAACGATCGAATGATAATGATTATATTAAATCGATCTTCATCTATAGAATAGATTTTTATTTTCTAGTTAATAGAATAATATTGAATAAATATGTTTAACTAGGATAACAAGTCAGATCATAAATAAATCAATAATTATTATTATTTTTATCTTTCAATAAAGAAAAAGAAAAATTTTTCCAATTTTAACACATAATTAACATCGAACTCTTTTTAAATTAGGACTTTTTTTTATCTTATTCAACTGATTTTATTTACCGAAACGAAAATTTTTTCTTTTTAGACTGATTTTAATTTGTTCATCTCTCGAAATTCTTTCTAAAAAAAAACCAAAATTGTTATAAAATTGAATTTGTTCGATATATAAATAAATGTTAGCTATAAACGACGATCATCATTCTCATCTATGTTTAAAACTTGTCACTGCGGACCCAAGAAAAGCCGAAATTTGGAACTCACAAACTCTGATCGTTATATATTTAATATATATTCTCAGAGCTTTTTAAATAAGTTATTTTAAAAAATACTAAATAGATCAATAAATCAGAATTCGAACTATTTTTATAGTTGATACGCGCCTTTTCAAAGTTTATTTTCTTGAAATTGTCCATATTTATTAATTTAATATAAGATTATTTCATTCATTTAACATGGTTATATTGAATAAAATTATTTCTATTTTCATATACGTCTATTACCGCATAAATTCCATTCTCTTATTGATAATATCTACACGATACATGTCACATAAACCAGCAGATATTATTTTATTGTTCGTTTCATCGGTTAAAAAACTATATTAGTCTCTCATGCATATTTATTTTATTCCTTAGTAAACTACCACACATATTATTCTTCCTCTTGATTAATTTTCATATATAGTATTCGATTTTAACTAAAATCAATATTGAATTACTTGATATTTTTTAACTATCGTCTTATTCTTACTCTTCTAGATGGAAAATACCAATGCTTTACTCATTAACACCTAAAATAAAATCTTTTCCCTTTATCAAGAAGCTGTTTGTGCAATTCCTATGAAATTAAAGCGTAAAACGCGATCTGATCATTGTCACTGACGACATTAAAAATGATCTCATTCGATGGATTTATCGACTGATTTATTCATCATCCTTTACAGAATCCTTTAGAGCTAGAATAAAGATACACCTCATATGTTATTAGCAGCTCTTTCTAATATCGTGTCTAGAATAATCTCCAGATGGGATCTTTCATGATTTCTAACGGTGTCCTAAGGTGTCTATAACAACCTGTAACGGGATCTCAATGTGCCTATGACGGTCTATCATGGCTCAATAATGGATTAATAATCAAATATTAAACATTATTTAATATTTAATATTTTAAATAATAAATATCAAATACTCGAAATATTAATAAATAGTTAAACTATATTTAAAAAATGATTAATTGATTATTAATTAAAGTAGTCAGTTCCTACTGTCCTCCGTTGGTAGAGATATGCATCCAATGACCTTTGACTCAATTGATAAGATCTCTAATGGAGGAGGTGGTAGGAGAGACACAAAACCTCGATTTAAAACTTTGACTGACTATTTTCTTCGAAAATATAGTTCAGTTCCACAAAATAGAACTTCCTTAAACCTAATAAAAATTTAATCAAAAAAATCAAAAAAACGATCTATATATAGATATATAATTGTTATTTATTAAAGATAACTGATAAAGATTTATTTAAGTTAATTAGAATTTGTTAGATAAACAAGTTAATTTAGTTATCTATTGATAAATATATTGAAAAAATGATTCTCTATGTTTAATTCTAATAAATTTAACTATTTTAAAAAATGGAAAAATATTTTCAATTATATTCGATCTAAAGATTTAATTTTAGTTATTTGAATTGAGTTGAGTTCTATCTATCCTCTTTAAGAATAAAATAAATTTATTTAAAACCATAAACGATTTCGTTTGTTTAAAAAATATTTTATTTAAAAAAAACAAAATTTCTATTCTCTAATTAAATTTATTTTGAAGATAAAGATTTAAATCTTTATAAAAAATAATTCAAACTTGTTTATTAAATCTATAAGAATTATTTCGAATAAATAAAATAATAGATAAAATAGTTCGACCATTTTTTAAAATTTCTATTTTTATATTAAATATGTTTAGAATAATTAATTATCAATATATCTATATGAATATATATTAAGATAAACATAAATATTATTTATTATATTATCTAATTGATATTTTATCATCGACCAATTAATATAGAATATAATAAAGAATTTTCTTTATCAAATTCGATTATAATATAAATCATTTTATTTCTAACATATCGATTTGTTTATTCAGATTTATTTTCTTCAATATATTTTATTTATTGATTAATTATTATTTATATTTAATTATATAACAAGATTATATTGATAATAACCTATAGAATTATTTCAATATTGAGAGATTCAAACTGATATTTGACTATTATTATTTAATTCTATTATTAAATATAATATCGACAATTATTTAAACATGTTCTTATAATAACCATATCTAGGATATTGATAATTAAAAATAATTATTTATTTATTTTATCAACAATTCTTATTCATTTTATATATCCGAACGATAAATTAGTATGATTATTAAAATAATAAACAATAAACAAATGTTGAGAGATTTTTTTTAAAAATAAATCCGATAAGAATACTTTTCTTTATCAATTTAATAAATAATAGAAAGAAGAATTATTCTCATTTAACTTATCATTGATAGATCCATCATTTGGCCGATTCGTCGACCGACACTATCTGACAATAGAAGTGATACTAGAAATTTCGACAATCTTTATTTTATGTTTTAACTCAATAAATAATATCTTAGAATAGATAAATAAACCAAATCTCACTTTTCATCATTAAAATAGAATTTTAAATGTTTAATAAAGTTTTTCGGATGAGTAATAACAATAAGTAGAAATATGGAATTAGTCATAATTACCATTCGTCGGCACTTTTATTCAAACATAGTTTAAGATTAATCAATAAAAAAACAAATATTTACAATCGCCGAAATAAAATCAACGATTAAATCTCAAATAAATAAATAATTATCTTATTATTTTATCTTTTGATTTTGAATAGTTTATTATAACTATATTATCTTTCGAATAAATCTTCATCGAAATACATTAACCATATCCTACAGAAATGAAATATTTAGGGAGTCAATTATTTTATCTAACATTTCGATCTTTTTCAATAAATAACATTTATTATTAAATAAACTAGTGCAAGAAAAACCATTCGAAATTTTCAAGAAAAATTCTTATTTTTATTTTCAACTCTTGACAATCATCAATTAATCACCATCAGGATATAACTATAACAAGACACAATAAACTATCTATCCACAAAATTTATAATTAAAGAGAAAAGGATAAAACAAATATATATATATGAGAGTTTTTACAATATATTCATCATATCAAATAATTATAATTTACCTCCAAAAATTGAAATTTATTTCAAATTTCTACTTAATTCACCTTATCAAATCAAATTTCAATTTACTTTATGGAATAAAAAACGATGGAGAGAAATTCTGATAGAAAGTAGTTCGACTGGATTCTAACTTTGTTCAATTATGAATATAACTAGAATAAAAATGAAAGGTAGAGAAGATTTATTTTAACCAGATTGAATTATTTATGTCTATGATAATTATTCTCAAGGATTTTATCCAAACATAATACTTTTATTCAAAATCTTAACAATAAGAACAATCAGAACAAGAAATAGAAAACAAACATTCTTTATACTAAAATAATTCAAGACTTATTTTGGTTCGACCATGTTTTAAACAAGACTTCATCAATTAGCTATTATTGAGATTTATTGAGATTTATTATTGAAATATTGATGATGAAATTGATCAATTTCTAATATCTAATCGTCGGTTCCTTTTTTAGATTTTACTGATAAAATTTCTCTGAAAACAAAAAAAAGGTTCTGTTTTTCTGATCAATTTCTATATATCCTATATTTAACCAAAATAAACAATTCGAAGAAAATTCTATGACTACTTATTATCTACTTCGATTTAAATTCCTACTAGCTCAAATGATATTATTTCGAAAACGGGACCTACTATCGAAAAGGTTGTTAGCGGAACTGATTTAGAGGCGATATATGAAACTGATATATATTCTTAAACCTTTATATTCTAATAGATAATATCTTAACTGAAAAATTTCTTTTACACTCTACTTCTTTTCATTGATAATCAATGAGAAGAATGAGACTTTATTATTTATTTCTACATTTAAAAGAGAAATTTTTTTTTTGGTTTGAGAGCATCCTATTTTTATTTATCATTCGTTCCTATTCGCTGATTATCTTTCATTTTTTAATAATCATTTTTCTTAATTTAACATTTTTATTATAATAATCATTGAATTAATTGGCAAATATATCTCGTTTACATATTCATTATATCTAGATGAGATCTTATTTACTATAATATATATTTACCAACTGACAAACAATCATCTGAATTATCTTTCAAAATTCTAACTTTATCAATTTTTAAAAAAACCTAGAAAGTCTGACGCCCCTTATTCTTAATTGATGAGGTCTCTAATGGAGATCTGTCTGTAATGAGGCCTTACGTTAGCATGTGTCTGAAAGGGGAGAGGGGAAATGGTGACCTTAAAAGTTTCAGTGAGTAATTTTCTTCTAAAATATATGTCAGTTCCATAAAATAGTAGATCCATCCGTGAAATTTCTAATTAATCGAAATAATAATGGAATAGAATTTGAACCAATCTATAATAAAAGAGATTTTTTTTCTTAATTAACATAAGGAATAAATAGATTTATTTAAACCTTGGAAAGATTTAAATTGATTATAATTTTATAAAAGTTGCCGTGTTTTTTTTTTCTATGATTTTAAAATCTATTCATTATATATAAAAAAAATCGATTTTTTATTTATTTTAATAAATAAAGAAGATTTGAAATTTTTTTTTTTTTGTTTTTTTATTTATCTAATGCAAAAAAAAAATGTTGAATATAAAATTTGTTGAATAGTATTTTAGTGAATAGAATAAAATATTTGAAAAAAAAAATTCTATAAATTATTTTGATTAATCAAGAAAAAAACAACGACGAAATACATTAGATATGATCATTAGTGTAACTATTCATGCGTTTATTTATTGAGCCGACCGAGACGTTAATATGAAACGAAAGAAAAAGAAAAAGAAAGACGAAAGGTATTTTGATTTATTTTTATGACTATTTCCATAGTTGACATCGATAAAATGAATCGTTTTATAAATGAATAACATATGTTAAGGTAATATGAATATGTCAATTGTTTATTTCAATGACTATTTCATAAAAGCACCTTATTCATTCTATCTACCTTATATTTCTCTTAGCTTTTTTTTTCTTTCCAATTTATCATGTGACTACAACTAAACAATAGATTTTAACATGATCATCAACTTTTTTTTCTTTTTGTTTTTATTCGATTTTGTTTAAATCAAATAAAGATTTATAATTAAAAAAAAAAGAAATTTATTTCTATTTTGAGATATATTATATAAATAAGTGAATTGTTAATATGGATAAATTTGATAAAAAAGAAGAAGAAACATGTTATGCATATGTTGATGCTGAAATGGCACAATTTGAAGAAGTTGCTGGAACATGTTCAAATAAAGATAATGTTGAAGAAAAATGTTGTACAGTAAGAAGTGTTACAATTGGTTTAATATTTGTTATTGGAATGTCTTATCTTCATCAATGGGGAAATTTTCAAAATATGGCTCCATTTATATCATCAGTTTTAGTTATTGTTGTTGCCTATCCATTAGGATATATATGGAGTTTAATTATACCAGGATCAACGAAATTTACATTAAAAGAACATGGATTTATATTAGTTATGGCAAATGTTGCTTATATGTATAATTCTGTATTTATTTATGCAACATTAACAACATTAAAAGTACTTGAAAATGAAAAAGTTAATTTTGCATATTATTTTTTTTTTGTACTTTCAATTCAATTTCTTGGATTTGGTCTTGCAGGTTAATTTATATTTATTTTTGTTTTTTTTTGTTATCTATAAAGAATAAAAATTTAAAAACTAGGTATTCTTCGTCGATTTTTGGTTTGGCCATGTGAAGTAATTTGGCCTCAAAATTTACCATTAATTGCTGTCTTACGTACACTTCATGATCGTCAATCAACAATAACTGAAAAATCTTATGGAAATCGAGCTAATAGTTTAAAAGAACGTTTAATAAATAATCGTTTATTATTTTTTATTGTTATATCAATATTATCATTTGTATATGAATGGTTTCCATTATATATAATGCCAATATTAGCATATTTTTCATGGATGTGTTGGATTAGTCCAAAAAATAATGCATTAGCACAATTAACAGCAGTACGTGGTATAGCTATTGCTGGTGGAGGTTTAACATTAGATTGGTATGAAGTAACAAGATATCTTGGTTCACCATTAATATTACCTGGTTGGGCATTAATTAATATTGGATTTGGTTTTGTATTAATTGTATGGTTTATTGTTCCAATTGTTTATGGAACAAATATAAGAGACTTTACAACTTTACCAATTGGTGGACAAGTCTCAACAGATTTTACAGCATTAAGTTTAGTTACAGCATTTATATCATTTGCAAGTATAACAGCTGTTTTTGTTCATACATTATTATATCATGGTATTGATATATGGCAACAATTTCGTACAAAAACATTAGAAAATATGGGAAATGATATGCATGCACGAATGATATCACTTTATAAAACAGTACCTGATTGGTGTTATTTAGAATTATTTTCATTAGCATTAATTGTTGCATGTGTTACATGTGATCATGCTCAATGGTTAAGTTGGTATTATGTTTTATTATCATTATTTATAGGAGCTTTATTTACATTACCATTTGGTTTAGTATCATCAATAACAGGACAATTATTACATAATTTATCTGTTTATTATTTATGTTTATTAATTGGACAATCATTATCATTACAAAAATCAGCTAAACAAATTTATACATTTATTGCACTTGGTTATATTGTTTATGTTCAAACATTAGTTTTAATTCAAGATATGAAATTAGCTCATTATATTAAAATAGGTCCACGTCCATTATTTGCTGCTCAATGTCTTGCTGGTTTTGTATGTTCAACATTTTCAATTGGTATTCGTTATTTTTATATTCAATCAGGTTATAAAAAAGATCTTTGGTCAATATTTAATAATACAAAACTTGGTTGGACATTATTAAATGATTATAATGGATTTTTTGATGGAACGAATTTATCAAATCGAGATTTATTATGGGCTTTTATTCTTGGAGCATTTATACCAATACCTTCATGGATATTATCAAGATTTAAACGTTTTCATTGGTTAAATAAATTACATTGGCCATTAATATTTGTAACTATTGGTTGGATGCCATCAATTGTTCCAGCAGGTGCTTTATTTACTTGGCTTGCTATTGGTTTAATTGTTTATTTTTCATTTGGAAAATATAGTTGGAGACAACGTCATGTTTATTTAGTTTCAGCTGGACTTGATCTTGGTCTTAATATAACAATAATTATTGTTAGTACAGCACTTAAAAATAAATCTGTTTATTTTCCACAATGGTGGGCTAATCATAATCAAAATACAACTGTTTATGATAGTTGTCAAAAAGCTGTTCAAACTTGGTAAATACATCTATTATTTTACTTTACTTTACTTTACTTATATAACAAATATATTTCAACTTTATCTTTTTCTTTTTTGTTTATTTATTTCAAATAATTATTTTCTTTTTTGTTTATTTATTTCAAATAATTATTTTCTTTTTTATTTAATAAAAATAAAAATAAAAAAAAAAAAATGTTTAATTTAATGGTCCAACAAGAAGAACAAAATAATTACCAGGATAACCTCGATTTTCAAGATAAAAAGATATATTATAATATCTTCCTCCAATAACATCAATATTTTGAATTAAATAAGTCATTCCAACTTTCGTTTGATCATTATAATAAAAATCTTGTTCATAAGGTATATCAAATAAAATATCACTTATTGAACTTCGTGTATTTGATAAAATACATTGATAATAATATTTTCTTAAATAATTTTCTTCAAAATTTCCATCACGAATTAAATCAGATTTTGTTGTTGTATCAACAAATTTAATAAAATCTAATGACCAAGAATTATTATCATGATTAAAACCAAATATTAAAGCAACTTTTTTTAAAATAACACTTGGACGATATAAATAACTATGAAATTTATATGGAAATGGTTCTTCATTTGATAAATAAGTTATTGGTTTAACATCCTTCATTGTTTGTGTACATTCATTTTTCACATATCCTTTTTTAACAAAAAAATATCAAATTTTATTTCTTTTTTAATATATACCTGTTGAAATATTTGTTAGATTCTGTCCGATAGATTCTCCTAGAAATATAATCGAAAAAACAAAAAAATTCTTTATCTTATTTTGTTAAAAAAACAACCTTGATCTCTTCCATTAACATAAATAAGAGGAATAGCAATGATAACTCCAATTAATATAAAAACAACAATAATAATAACAATTATTAATGATTTATCAATTGGATCTTTAACATTTTTTCTAAATAAAAATAATATATATTTGAAAAAGAATATATTTCGATATATCTCAATACTCAGCCATAAATTTATTTTTATTTTTCAATAAATAAATAAATAAAGAATATTTAAATAAAAATCTTTAAATAAACAAAAATTTTTCTCAATAAATAAATTAAATATAAAACGCATATTGTTTTTCATATTGTTAACTAATCATAAAATATTTCGTATGTATGTTTTTTTTTTCTCATTATTATTGATAAATATATGTTTAATCAAGCATAACCAATATTAGTCTTTCTTCCTTTCTCCTCCACTTTTCATTTCTTTTCGTTATTTTATTTCGATTTTATCATATAGATTGATATGCGTTTGTTTTTTTTACTTTATGTCTCTTTTATTTATTTGTTAATTAACCATGTTAAAAAAAAATATTCGAATATTGATTTTCAAATAAAAAACAATTCAAACAAATATCGAAATAAAATAAAAATGATAAATGAATTTGAACGATGATCTACAAAGAAGAAAACCTTTCTATTGGTTAAGACCTCCCTAAAAAATGTCAATTTTGGTCAAGTTTGTCGATTTTGTGATTTATAGCTCGTTATATAGGGCTAAGTGTCTACTTTCGAATGCACTATCGTTTATTGATTTTATGATCAGATTTAAGGATATTGCACAGGCTTTTCTCAACCTCCCGTAGGAGAAAATAACGTTTTTTCTAAAAAGTTTTGCTTTTTTCTCAAAATAAGATTTTTGATCTTTACGTTCCCGTGCGTCCCAGATTTCTCCGCCATTTTAAACTCTAGAAAGCTGGGCTTGGTGTCAAAATAAAGACAAAAATTAGCTCTACAACTTAACGGAGCCGGATATTTTGATTTTGTCCTTAATGTTTATTGAAAACTAACTGTTCCGGACCTACACCCCTGGGTTTTTTGTATTTTACCAGAGAAGTCTTCTAGAAACACAAATTAGGAAAAAAACAAAAAATCGGTCCCTGTTAAGTTGTAGCGTCATGTCTGAGCTACATTTTAAAACCAACCCGAACTTTCTAGCATTTAAAGTGGCGGAGAAATTTCGGACACACGGAAACGTAAATTTTGACCCATAAGCTTAAGCTAGCTCTTCGTACACTCAATATATCGAGCTGAAATTTTTGTTGTAAGGTACATAGCCCAAGATACACCTCCGCTGAAAATTTCATCAAGATTGGATGGTCAGAAAAAAGAAATTTTGTTTTAGGGGTGGGAAAGGAATCATTAATTAAATAATAGAAATTTATTCAAGATTTTTAAATATATATTTGACAAGATTATTTATCATTATAGATAACTCCTACTTTTTTTATCACTATTTTAAAATGAGATTATTTTATATTATATATTAGAAGATATTTTAAATAAAATATTTTATTCCTTTTATTTATTATTTCGACTCTTTTATTCTCTAAACGAATGTTTTTTTCATTTATTTACACTCTAGTTAACGATAAAACTATAATTAAATTAAATATTTTATATAAAAAAATCGAATATATCTACTCTTGTTAGATAAACAATCAGAATCTATATTCAATTTCTATAATATATAGAATAAACTACTAAAAAAAAACCACAAGAAACTTTTTAAATAAATCTTCGAAAATTTCCTAAGAATATTCTTTTAATCTTTGGAATAATAAATATATCAGTTAAATATATAATTAAGAGTTGAATATATTTCTATAAAAATAGTTGAATATATCCTAGAAATAAATTTCTCTTTTTTTATATTATATATTAATACTATGAAGAATTATCAAACCTCTTATTTAAATATAATATTATAATCAATATTGTTAACACTAATAGAATAATTAATTATATATAATCATTATTTAACAAGGTTTAATAATAAGAAATCTTAACGAATTTCGATTGTTTTTATTATTTTTATTCTCATTATTAACTCTAATCTTATTATAAAATATTGTTTTTATTCATTTATTAATTAAAATCGTTGAGAGGTTAATTAATAACAATCGGAGTATTGAAGTTAATATAATATATATTAACTGTTGACATTTATTTAATCAATATCTATTCGAACGAGAATTTTTTTAATTCTCCTTTGATTAGAAATAATTATACGATTTTAAATTATCGTTAACATTTCGATATAAAATCATATAAGAATTAAATCGGTTAACAATCAGAGAAAATAAATCTATAAATAAATATAATTCATTTATAAAATAACTCCTATCAATAGAAGTTATATGTTTATATTAATCTATTTCTATATATATAAAGCCCCCGACACATTAGAAGACCCCCTATATTAGAAGATCCCCCTATATTAGAAGACCCACCTTGAATCAATGACGCAACAGACATATTAGAAGACTCCCCTTAAAAAGCCGATATTTTAAAATAGTTCCTGAATTTTATTGACTTTTTTAGTATTTAAGTTCATAATTATGTCTAAATTCAATACGAAAAAGATTTTCCTTTCATTCTTATAGCAAAGTGTCAAATCCGAGCGAGTGAAATCTTGTGAAGTAGTTTATAGGAAAGATCTATCTATTAAAGATTGTGTTCCTTTGTTAACAACATCTTGTGGAGTAATTTCAGTACTCCTTTGCAGCTTAGTTTATAAATATTCTTCAGTTTCTATGCATGAAAAATACGCTTTCACAGAAACAGGATCTAATGAGTACGGTAGGTTTTTCCACGTATAATGCATGAAGAGATCTTTACACATTAGTAAAAGATTAGGTAAAATGTTGATGTGTATTAATACAAAGACCTCTCTATCTTCGACTTTCTTCTAGAGAATCAGAAGCATTTGAACCACAAAACAGTGTTCCATAACAAAAGAAAATATAACTGCATGTAGGTACATCATGGTTTTATATATGAATACTTCTTTAGAGTTTGCGAACCTATTTCTTTTCTCCATAAGACCCAAAGGCATCTTCGAGACAGATGCAAAAGAAAACACGGATTGTATATTCAACTACAGATTTTCTATAAATAATTTTTAATAAGACAATCATACTTATCGAAGTTAACTTGAGATTTATAACTACGCTGGTAGGAGAACGGACTGTAAACGATTTCCATCTATACTAAACTTCTTTCCTCACAGAATAGAACTTCATCCGGTGGGTTACAATTCTCCATTGACAATCGAGGTTCGCGTTATGAAAAATGAACTAAAGTCGATGAACAATGAAAGAATAAACATTTTTCTATCAAATAACGCAAAAACTCTTATCGGAACATGCATCGTTGCAAAGTTATAGCTTGCGGAACAGGAACACACCCTGGACTTCCATTCTGTGGTAAGAGGGAGGGGGAAGGGCTTAATCAAACTTTCACATAAGTAACTGAATTAAATGATTTTGATAAAAAAATTAATTTTCTTTTTTGCATTTATTTAGTTATCGAGAAGATAAAATATTGCAGTGATAGATCTTATCCTTAAAAAAGAACGCTAACAGATATCGTACCAAAATGTTGGGATACAATGACTGTATCTGCTAAGAATACTTCTTATGCACTATGGTCTCCCCTTTCTCACGAGATAATATTTGCTTTTTTTTACCCTGCACAATTGAAATAAGTAGAAAAAAACTCATTTGTTAACGATATCAGGGACAAAAATCAAATGAAAGGAAGATTTTTTGGCAAAACTGCCAAAAAATATGACCTTTTTTAGGGACATAATAGAAGACCCCCCCCCCCCTTTTAACTTATGAACGGTAAGACAGAATAGAAGACCCCGGGTTTTCTAATGTGTCGGGGGGTTTAAATCAGAATGAGATATATCATATGTTTATTGACAGAATAAACAAATCTCTATCTATTGATTACAGTATATTATCCTCATTTGTCAATTTTTATTTATCTCTTTATATCTTTATCTCAAGATAGATTAGATTAACGTCAAAAATTAATGTTCAACATATTATAATTATCTATAGAAAATTTATTTATTTTGACTGACTATTGAGAGAAAAGAATTTTCTTCAATATATATATGTTGAAGAAAATATTAATTAATTAAAGATAAATATTTCAGTTGAATGTTTATCATAATGATTAACTATAGAAAAATAAATAAAAAATTGTTGATCGTTGTCTTTATATTGAAAATAAAAAGAGAACGATTATAACTAGTTTTATTTAAATATATGAAGAAAAACAAAATGATTAATGACAATATTTAATAGATTAGTTAATAATGGAAATATTTTTGTTAAAATAAATTAAATAAAATAATTCGAAAAAAAAAAATCTATCGATCATCGATTGAAAGAATTTAAAAAAAAAAGAAATTGTTTTTTCTTCTATATTAAATAAAAATAGTGAGAGATTTAAAAGATCAATGAAGAAAACATTTTATTTAATCTAGAATAAATTGAATAAATGGTGTGTTTTTGTTAAACAATATTTTCTTTTGTTCGATTTGTTTTTTTCTGATGATGACGATTATGATGATCATGTCACTTTTTTTTTAAATCAATATCTTTTCATTTTTTTGAACGATGATTATCAACATCTTTTATAGGTCTAACTGCTCTTTTAGTTCGATTTTCGATTTTTTTTATAATATAAATTATAAATCCAATAACTCCTAATGCAGCAGGAATTCCTTTACCAATTGAAAGACCAAGAATTGTTGTTAAACCATCTAAACAATATAGATTTTTTTTTATTAAATTATTTATTTCAAACGAGAATTATTTACATTGTTAATCATATGGAGTTTATTGATTAACTATAATTCGAAATATAATTTATCGAAAAATGAATTTAATAGGTAATTCGTACTTTGAGTTGTAGTACTAATTATACTATTTCTACTACCAATAGAATAATTATAATCAAGAGTATAAATATAATCATTAGTCGTACTAGTTGTTCTTGTTGGTTGTGAATCAGTTATTGAAGTTTGACCATCAGTTGAATATTATTCTTGTTGAGATGAATCTCGAAATATAGTTGAAAATCGAGTCGATTCTTTATTAAATTGACTATAAAATGAATCAATCGAAATAAAATTATTTGTGTTTAATCAATAAATTGAGAATAGAATAAATATATTTGTTTTCATTTCGATTTATTTATTTAAAATAAAAACAAATCTTATATGATAAAATTGAAGGTGCATTATATGTGTCGAAAATGATAGAATATATTCGATTTTGAATTCTATTCTATATTATATAAATTCTCTATCAATCATAAATAAATAAAATGTTAACTTACTCTGTTATATTGAGTAAATAATCGGTTTGAGTTATACTATCAGGATAAATTGATGAAGATATTTCATCATTCTCCAACTTTGAAATAAAGTTTAAAATAAAAAAAAAATTTATTTTAAAATCATATATATATCTATATATCATACAAATAGTAGATTATGTTTTATTTTATCTAATGAAAAAGTATCTCCTAAAATAAAGAAAAAAAAAACGATAAAATTTTTTAAAAAAATCTTGATAAACCATAAATAGGTTCTATTAAAGTAATTTGATCAAAAGCAACATAAAATGGTTGAGAAGGATTTGACATTTCATAACGATATATTTCAAATATAATCTAAACATTTTTAAATGAACAAAAAAAAAAAAACGTTGAAAATAGTTGAAATGATTTTGACTTTGTAGTGAAATATTGTTGATCAAAATTCCATCCATTAAATCGAATATGATAAATTCTATCAATTAATATTCTTTGACCTTGTTGATTAAGATAATAAGTTGATAATAAAACAGTTTTGTTTTCAGTTAAATAATAATAATATGTTAAACAAATTGAATTTTTTGTTGAATTTATAATTGATGTTATAAATAGTCGATGTTGGACATTTTCTAGTAATAACATTTCATATTTACCTTAACAACAAAATTTTTTCGTTTTTTAAATCAGAGAATAAAAAAGTCGAATGAAACCTTGTTGACATTCATTTTCGAATCCATTTGTTGTTTGACATTTTGTTGCATTCGATGAATATTTATAACAACAAAAAAATATGATTTAAATTATTTTTAATTCTATAAGGTAATTTACATTTCTATCCATTTATAGTTGATTTTACTAAAATAAATCTTATATTTATTTAGATATAGAGATGATAGATGAGATAATGGTCGATTTGGTTTATCATTAGATAAAATAAGACTAGATGAATAAATAATAATTTGTTTAATACGATCAAATCATTCTAAACGACATAAATCATTTTCATCATATCGACACTCAAATAAGATTTTATTTGTTTCTATTTTTCAAATATTTATTATTAAGATAAATAAAA
>CAJNOL010000613.1:34465-75073 GCA_905250125.1 Rotaria sordida | reverse complement strand
GTTATCTACTGTTATATAGCTCGGATTTATCGTAGATAAAACGATAATATGACCAAATAAACTATAGATTGAATAATCAATTGATTTTTTCGATAGATTTTCTGCATTCCGTTTTTAAGATATACTCTTTTATAATAGATTTACTATGATAATATATTTGAAAATAATTTATTATAAAAATAGATAAGTTTTTATTTAAATCTAAATAATTGATTAGTTGTTTTTTAATAAAGATGAACGTTTTTGTTAAGATTTTTTATCATTGATAGAAATAAGATTGAATCAAAGAATACGATCAGATCGTTTAGAGAAAATGAAATAGCATTCATTTAATCAATCTCTATTTAATAACTGACTACGTTAAGATTTTTGTTTTTTTTTTAATTATTTCCATTTCTAGAATAAATAATGAGACCAACAGTTCAATATAAAATATAAAAACAAACAAAACGAGAATCGATTTATTTAGATCTAATAGATCTTCCCTTGTGAGTAGACAATTCTTTTCTCTAAACTCATTTTCAAATATAAACATATATATTCTTCGATTTTTTTCAAAAATCTTTTCGAAAAATTTCGTTCAACTTCGAAATAAAATAAAATAAATTTTTTTTTCAAATTAAAAATGATGTAATCTTGTTCAACTATGATATTTATCTTATTAAGAAGAAAATAAATCTCTATAAGGATAATATGACGATATAGAAATCAATTTCTACTCTCATTCTCATAATAGAATTACTCTTGAGACAAGTTTAATAACTTCTATATAAAAACAATTTTTTATATTCAACATTTAACAACTAGAATATCGATAGATCAACATCTTTATTCAATAGAATAGTCAATATTGAGAGATAAACTCTTATATTTAATTAAATTTAACTATATTTTATTTAAATTCTTCTATAACCTTTGCCTCTTGTTATCTATTATCTATTAATTCTAATAAAGATAATTTATATTGAATAAACAAACAATTTATCAATTAAATATAATTATTAGAAATAAATAAATCTTCACCTTATCAGATTTTTCAACAATTAACTTAAATGATTTTTTTAAGAAATTTTGGAGAATATCGAACAAATAAAAGAATTTTTCTATGATTATAAACAAGAGATTGATTATTTTTCACATATGAATTTGTTGAAAATATTTTTTAAATTAATATTGGATAAATCTATGATAGAAAAGTGACTATTTAACAAAATAATCGTTAAGATAAAAAGATTTTTAAAAAAATTATTATTGAAGATAAATAGAAGTTTTTATTATTTGAAAATCTATATAAAATAATAAAAAAAAAACTTTATTATATATAATAATTGTTTTACTTTTGTAAACATGATTATTGTTCCTCGTTTATTGCAAATATTTTATCGAATTATGACAAAACAATTATTTATATTATCTTATATAAATAAATCTTGAATATATATTCATATAAATTAAGAACAACTCATTTATAAACGATTTTTTTTGAAAAATTATAGAAAAAATCATCAAAATTAAATAATATAATAAATTGTTAGTTATTATATTATCGATCATCGTCAAACATGTTTATTATCTATTATATATTTGAAAATTTTTCAAATAAATCTCCTTTTACTTTAATTTAATCTATTAAATAAATCGATTTCTAGAACAATTTATTATTATATTTAACAAAAAAAAAACAAAACATTTCTCATTTTATATAAGAAAAAATCTTTCAATAAATATTTTTCAATAGAAATATTTCTTAGATAAATCAAACTTGATTTATTCTTTGAAAACAACAAAACCAAATTTCTATAGAGTTATTCAAAATAACAATAGATTTATTATTTTAATTATTTCTAAACATTTTCCTCTTTTTTTATAGTTTTCTAATAAGATAAATTTATAATATTAACTTATATTTATTATATTTAACATAAGATTATTCTATTCGATTAACTTTATTCAATAAAAAATTCCATGACTATTTTCAATAGAATTAATATCATAAATAGATAGAATACGATAGATATTCGATTCGATTCGATTCGATTTATTGATTTATCTTTAAATTGAAAATATACCTCCAATTATTGGTAGATGTCGTTAATAAACAATTTTCATCAAAATAAAAAAAAATGAAAATTCTATAAAATAATGTTTTAAAAAAAATTTCTTTTATTTGAAAATAATTAAACAAAGAAAAAAGAATTCATCGAAAGTAAATCAATCAACGAACGATTGAACTATAAAATGGTGAGTAGATATTATTTCAAATAGAACATTCATTGGATGAACTTTTGACCGTTGTTTAAGACAAACCGATACAAAAGAAAAATAAAATTGTAGAAATTCTATTTGTCAAAAATGGCTCCAACACGTGGATCACGTAAATCTGAAACAGTTGCTGCATCATCATTATCAATTGAAAATCAATTATTAGCTGATATAGATGAATCAATTAATTTTGATGATGATGAATGTCAAACAAAAGATGATAAAGATTCAAATCAATCTACATTTGATCCATTTTCAACAAAACAATTTCAATCAAAACGACGACGTGGATTTCGTAAAAAACCTCGACCATTTAGTGAAGATGATATTGAAGCATTACAACAATTATCATGTGCTAAAGCATTTTCCAAATTTCATTCAAGAATTAAACGTGAAGCTGAAACAGATGAATCAATTGGAGATTATCTTAAAGCTTGTGCTTTATTAGCAACAAAATTACGTCATTGTAAAAATGAATTTTTAGAAGGTGATCATGCTGATCAACAAATTGAAAATTATTATAAAGATCGTCTTGAAGAATATTCAACATTATCAAAACAAGAATTTTTAAATTTAGCTGAACGTTATAAATCTGATATTCATCATACGATTGATAAATGGCTTAAAAAAAGAAGTAAATCACGATCACATGCAAAAAAAGCTAATCCAGGAGAATATAAACGAAATATGTTATCAGATGCTCTTCAAGCTCTTGCTAACAAATAATTTCTTTTTTTTTCTTTCTTATTGTCTTTTCTTTCTTTCTTTTTTTTCAAATAAAAAATTTTTTCAGATGAATTCTCTTTTTTTTAATATTTATTCTGTTTATCCTGAAAGAGGAAATGATAATATGTATGGAACAACTAAAGATGATCAATGGCCAAAATGTTCACCTGCTTCATTACGTGATCAAGCAACTATTTTAATAAGACGAACTATTCCATGGAGACAACGTTCTTCACTTCTTCTTCCACAACATATTCAATTTATTATTGATGATTTTCCATCTGGACTTAAACCTCTTTTACATTTTCATTTTCATAAAAAATAATTTTTTTTTTCTTTTTCTTGTTTTTTATTTTAGACAAATATTACTTCTCATATAAATAATGTTTACTTTGTCTTTCTCTTTTTCTCTCTATTTTTTTTTCTTCACTTAACTGATTGAAAACTAGACGGAGGCTGTTGTTGTCGAATATAACAATTCCAATGGCTGATCAATCAGATGAAATTATATCTCGTCTTAGAGGAATATCTTCTGATGAAAAAAGTGAAATGGGAAAAATGAAATGTAGAATAGATGATCAAGCTCGTCTTATAATGATGTTAAAGAAACGAAATGATGAATATATTTTAGCAAATATGGCTTTGGATAAACATTCAATTGAATTAGAAAGACAAATTGAAGAATTACGTGATAAATTAGAAGAAGAAGAAAGATTGAAAGATAAAATTGAAGAATTAAGAAAAACAATTGAACAATTAAAAACATTAAATATTCAATGGGAATTAAAAGAACAAGAATTAAATAAAAGATTTTTATTTGAAAATAATAAATATGAAAATCTCCAACAAGAATTATCATCTCAATATAAAAAAATTCAAACATTAGAAAAATTATTAGAGTATCTTATACGAATTTCGTTTTTTTGCTTTTTTTTTCAATTTATTTTTTTTTCATTTCTTAGAGAATCATATGAAAATTTTCATCATTTAAAACATGATTCAAACAAACAATTTCAACAAAGAGATCAGATAATTGACAATCAACGAATTGAAATCAATCAAATACGAACACAACTACGAAGTTTTATATGACTTTTTTTTTCAAATTTTCCAATTATTTCAACGGTTTTTTTTTTTTCTTTTTTAAGATCTCGAACAAATAATAGAAGAAAAAGAAAAAACTATTCAACAAATCGAACAAGGCCATTTAAATCAACTTGATCAATTACAAATAAATAAACAATCATTAGAACAACAAACAAAACAACTTGAAAAACGTCTCCATGTATTGTTTTAATACTTCCTCGGTTTTTTTTTTATTTTTTTAAATTAGGAATATATGACTAATGAAGAAAAACTTCGTCAAAAATTAACTAAAACGGAACATTTGTTGAATGAAGCTAATCAAAGATTTATGTAAAAACTAATAACTAATTTATTTTTTCTTTTTTCTATTATTTAACAATCGAATTTTACTTTAGAAATGAAGAAGAACGTGTTAATTGTGATCTTCGTGTTGAAAAAGCTCAATTGAAATATATTGAAAGTGAAGAAAAAATCGAAAAACTTCAACAGGTTTATTTATAATTTTATTATTTTTCTATATTTATTTAACAAAAAAACATATTTAGGAATTTATTGCTTATAAAAATTATACATCATCTTTATTAAACAAAGAAAAACTTTTAAATGAAAGATTACAACAATTATTTAATGGAAAGACAACATAATCTTTTTCTTTTCTTTCGGTTTTTTTTTTGTTTTTTCTATTATTTTTTCTTGAATGTTAATATAGGCAAAAGAAAAAAAATATTTTTAATAGAAGGAAGAAAAAATAAAAAATAAAAAAAGGTAAATATACATAAAGTTGTTGGTTGAATTGAATTGAATTGAATTGAATTGAATTGATATGTCGTCAATGTCATTGATATTTGTATGGTTAGATAAGCGTATTGGATCAATACCAGGTGGAAATGAAAAATTAAAAGAAAAATTTCGAAAAATTCTTTCACCAATTCGACAATTTGATAAACCAACATTATGTTATGATTTTATTCATGATTCAATTAAGGATAAAAATGTTATTTTCTTAACAACATCAGTTTTTGCTGAAGAAGATTTTCTTCGTAAAATAGCATCATTAACAAATGTTTTTTTTATTTATGTTTATGATCAAGATAATAAACAATTTACAACAAATGATAAAGATTTATTAGAAAAAATGGGTTCAAAACGTCTTATTCATTTTGATGAAATTCTTTATGAACAATTAATTTATGATTTAGTTCAATTAAATATAAATAATGCTGATCAACTTATTATTAATGAAGAATATAAAAAAGCAAAACAATTATTTGAAGATGCCATCCAATTAATTGATACTTGTCAAGATGATATTAATCAAGATTTACAATCAATTAAATTTAATTTAACTCAAAGAATTCAAAGAATAAAATAAATTTTATTTTATTATAAATATATACATTGAAAACATTTACTTTTATTTAAACAAGATTGCTTTTTTTTTTCTTATTTTTGTTTAATTCTTCAATTCTATCTTTTATAAAAGTAAATTCTTGTTTTTTTTTTATTAAATATTTTACTGTTTAATAAAGAAAGAAAATATTGATTTATCTTTAACAAAAAATATTTTCAAAGTTTTTTCTAGTTAACTAAAAAATAATGAAAATTATTTCAATCGTTTGAAATATAAAGGGAAGATTTAATTGATTTATATAATTGACAAATTTGAAATAATTGGGAAAACGAATGAATAAATAATCTATATTTATCGATTTATTTTCAAATAAAAACATTTTTTAATATTTATCTTTCATCGATATTTTATTCGATAATAATATCGAATTGAATAGAATTATAATAACGATCTTAAGAAAATCATGTCTAGAGAGGCTACAATGACTCATCCCTTTCGAGTGACCATTCTCTTTCGCTATCGAACTGAATAGAGATCGCAGGAGACTTAGATATGCGAATAATTTTCTTCCAGTTCATTGACTGATAAGCTGATAGTCATTACTTACACCTCAACTAGGTCTCTTTATAATAGATGATTTACTCTTCTAGTTTATTTATGTTTTATATACTATTTTCTAGTCGCTAAAATTCTCTATCGAATTGTTTAGAATAGTTGACATTTTTTTGATAATGAGAGAAAAATTTTTTATGAAAACTAAACTAGGTCAATCTTCCCATAGAAAACGCACAGAAAATAGTCAAATTTTTTGCTAGAATTCAACAAAGTCTCGACCAATCACCAGAGTCGGCGCGAAGAAGTCGGAGCAGGAAGGGTCACTCCTCAAATCGGAGAAGGTCAAAAATTCTTCTCCAAATTGAAGTTTTCTTTAAATGAGAGAAAATTTGTCTAAGATATTTCTTCAAAATCGAATAAAATCCATCAAAACTGTTCACGAAACTTGAATTCTCTTTTAATTTAGAAGAAATTTCTAACGAATTTCTCCAAAATTGGATAAAATCGCCTAATAGTTTTCTCCGGAATTCGATTTTTCTGCTTTCAGATAAATATATAAAACAATTTTCTATAAATTCGGACAAAATTCAAGTTTGGAGAATGATTTTAGGCAATTTTCTCCTATTTCCGTAAAATAAATTTATCAACTTATTCTAAAAATCGGACAAAATTCGATTTCAGAGAAAATTATTAAACAATTTTCTCCAATTTTTAAAAAATTTCACTATATATTTGTTCGAAATCAGAGAAAATTCGTTAAAAGTCTTCTCAAAAATAGAATTTTCTCCTAGTTTAGAAAATATTGTCAAGCACATTTATCCAAAATCGGAGAAAGTTGCTTAATAAATTTGTCAAAAATCTGAGAAAAGTGATCCCCAAAATTTTCAAATTCGAATAATCTGGAGCAGAGGAAGATAATTCCCTGATCCCCCTCCCCCTGATCGTACCATCCCTGTCAATCGTTCTCATCTTCTTCTCTCGAACGAGATATTGATGAAAGAATTCTCTATAGAAAATTTCATCACAATCGAACTATTTTTTGAATATTTATCGTGTAAACGGCTGGACACACTGACCGATTCTATAGTCTACTCACTTATATAGTAGACAATAACACAATAGAATCGTCAATGGAGTTATTTTAGTTCTATTAAACTATTCGAAGATATTTTATTAATAATGAAAAACTAATTTGATTTTATTTTAAAAAAGTGACTCGAAAAGAATGAAAATATTCAAATATAAAATTGTTTTATTATTAATCGAAAAATAATTTTTCAAACTGAACCAAAATGATTTATTGAAATTTTCAACTAGATTTTATTTTATAATCTTTAACAAGATTTTATTCTAAGAAGATTTATATCAATATTTTTATTTTCTTATCATTAAAAATTGATTTTTTATAAAATATTTCTTTTCTTTTTATAATTTAACTTCGAATTGAATTTAATTAATAAATTGAATTATTTTTAAATTCGAATAATAATCATATTTAGAAGAATTTTTTAAAAATCTATTAGATTTTAAATTGAAATAGTCAACGTTCAATAAAATGTTATTTATTTAATATCATTTATTTTATTATCGATAAAATAATAAAAAACTAATAACAAATCTTTCTCATAGAAAATTCTTTATATTATTATTTATAAATAATTTAATTTTAAATCGAAATAAAGATAAATAACATGAAGAAAAAAAAACGACATGATATTTTTTAAAATAGATTTTTTTTAAGATAAATTTTATAAATAAATTTTATCTCGAAGATTTTTTTAAATCGAAACCTACTAAATAAACAAGTCGAAAAAAAATAAAAATTCATATTTTTATTTAGACAAATTCGATATCTATTAGATTTAAAGAAATTTTTTTCTTTCGTTTTATATCGATTGTTTAAAATGATTTATTTTAAAAAATATTCGATTTATGAAAAAAGAATTCTTTGAATAAAGATTAAATAAAATGAAATATTTCATTAAAAATAACAAAACTAAACTCTTTTATTAAATCAATTTAACTTATTATTAAAAGAAAATAAATTGATTTTTTTCAATATATTCTATATTAACAGTTAACATTTCAATTGATTATTTTGTCAAATTAAAAAAAATATTTTTATTTATTTTAATTCGATAAAAAAAAAGAAGTTAATGTGTTATATTGATATAATATATGATTATAAAATTTGGAATTTTTGTTTAAAACTCTAATCGAATATTGAATTAGATTTTATTTTAATATTATTAATAATATCAAATAAAAACATTATTTATTTTACATTTTTTAAACATTTTAAAAAAACTCTTCATCTATAGAATAAATCCGATCAATTAATTATATTGATTTTCATTTTTTTTTTTATTTTTAATTTGACAATTTTTATTCAGTCAATATATATATATTATCATAGAAATAATCAATAATAAACATTCTCAATTCTCGTTTATTAATTAAATCTAGATAGTTGAATTTAATAATTGAGATAAGATTCAATCTATATATATTTAAATCGATTTTATTTTCAAAAATAAAAACATAAACGAAATAATTCAATAAAATAACTCAGAAGTCAATATATCTCGATTTATTAAAATCATTTCTCATAATCATCTCTATATTCTTGAAAAAGATTTTTTTTTTTCTTTTTTCATTATTAAACTCAAAAAAAAAAGATAAGTTAAATATTGTTAAATGAATAAATTATATTTGAAATTTATAAAATTTCATCTTTGTTAAAGATAATATTTAAATAATAATCAGTAAATAAATGATCGAAATTCAATTAATTCGATATATATAATTAATGAGAAATTTGTTTCGACTATTTTTCAAATCATTATAAAATAAATCGTTTTTTAAATTTTATTCGAATAACTTGAAAATATATTCAATTATATTAAAATAATAAGGTTATTATTTAAAAGAAAAAAAAATCTTCTCAAAACTGGTCAACAATTTATGTTGATTAACACGTCGAAGAGTTTTTCTTTCAAGTTAACAAAATAGCTTGTCAATCTGTTTATATTGTGTTCCTCGTTCTAAAAGAATCTCGATTCGATAAACATATATATTCTCAATTATATTATATATTAAACAATTCACTTTTAAATCAGATAAGAGTGCATTACCAGATTTTAATTAAAAGAATTTTTTTTATTAAAACAATTAATAAAATATTTAATTTAAAAAAATTTATCAAAAATTCAAACGTTTTTTTTTCATTGGTTTACCTTGATTGATTATAATATAATCATTTTTATATTGATATTAAATATAAAAGAAAAATTTCAAGAATTTTTTTTTCTTTTTTATTTGAAAAAGATTCTAGACGTAATAATCATATCACTATATCCAACTAATATAGTTTACTTTTTTTAAACTATTTTATCTAACCAGATTATTTTCAGATTCTATCATTGACAAATAACAAATAACTTTTGCTTTTTTTTGTTAAAACTTTTTCATTTTAAATTTTAAAAAAAATCAAATTCGAAATTTTGTTTAAAAAAAAAGTGAAAATAAAGGTGTCATAACGAATGTTAGTGCTAGTTTTATTGGTAAGAATGAGAAAATACGATAAGTTATTACTTTTCAATCGATAAATATTCATTTATCGAATATTTTATTATTTATTATCAACAATAGTTAACTATAATATTATTATTGACTGATTTGTTTTATAGATCAATCTAGATTTTGAATAATCTTATTCATCTTTATTCAACGAGAAAATTTTAACAATAAATAATTATCGACAAAAACAACACTTTTTAATAATCTATTATTTTTATTCTTTATATTGATTTTGAATAATAAAACAATAGATTTATTCGACACATTTATATTTTTATTTATTTTCTTCTTTTAGATTATTAAAAAGAATTTTTAAATGTTCGAACATATTTATTTTAATTAATATATAATTAATTTCCTCTTTTATCTTCTCTCTCCCCGATTAACCTCCAATATCGACCAATTTTCTGTTTTTTTTTTTCTCCAGTCTCCGAATCGATCTGACATGATATTACTCCCATTATTAATCATTTTTCAGGTTCGGTCTCAATATAATAAATAATAATCATTGATTATTATATTTAATAGATAATAGAATAACTTATTTTACAAATAATAATAAGATAATATCTAAAACTTGTTGAAATTTTCAACTGATAGACAATGATATAAAAAATGAAAATGAAAAAGAAAAATATTCTTTTTCGAGTTGTGTCATTTTCAATTCTTTATTGTAAAATGTATCAATTGGCTATTGGTGTGTTGCTTGAAGCGAAGAAGAAGTTGGGGATGGTCTTAGATAATAGCGTTATTCTCTGATAGTTATTCTACTCTTGTTTTATAGGATATAGAAAAGGTTGAAAATAAGATAAAAAGATCCATAATGATATCTACCTATGAATAATAGTCTTTTTATTGTTATTTATCTTTGAGATTGAATAAATCTATTTTAAGAATGATCGATGATACATTATTTGGTTTAATCCAGCTAATAATATCGATTCTATTCAATAAATAAGCAATTGAGAATGAATTATTTAAATGAGTAAAACTGTTTGGTTATTAACTTATTTTTATTTGATTAATTAACAACGAACTTGAAAGGATTTGATTTTCGATATAATAAAATCTAACCGAATTGAGATCGAATCCAACTGAGAGATGATCGAATATCACCCAAATGGGACTAAATCATTTTTTTTAAAAATTGATATTGAAATATATAATTGAAAGAAAATAATCGATCCAATTCGAAAATGATTCGTTCTCTATTCTCTGATTGTCGATAAATAAAGTAACAAATGATTTATCATTGAAATGAAAATCGATTATTTAGCTAAATTTAATAATAAATGAAATGAATTGTTTGATTATTATTTTAATTGAATAGTTTTTTCTAAAATATATTTTAAATAATATTATATTCGATTTATTAATATGAATAAATATTCGAATATTCAAATTGATAAAAATTTTATTTTAAAATAAATAAATAATTTCATTGAAAAATACTTTCAATGATTTCATTTTTTTAATTTCTGTTAAATAAGGAGTATACAATTTTTTCATGATTTACTTAACTAATTACTATTTATAATCAATTCGAAATATAAAAAATGTCATTTTAGTTAAATTCTTTCAAATTGAATCTATTACCAACAAAGATAAATCTTAGTTAAATTAATAAATAAATTTTAAAAAATTCTTTTACGAATAACAAATTCTCAATAAAAATTCGATTAAATAAAAATTCAATAGAATTATTTCTTTAAGAAAAAAAAAAAGAAATGAATAACATATTTCTTTTCTTTTCATTTTCTTTAAAGTTAATCATAGATGTGTGTGTTTTTGTTATGAAAATAGTCAATAAGACACGAAAAGGAAGAGCGGCAAGTTGATTTGTTTGATATATTTGCAGGTGCTTTTTAGAAAAAGTGAACAAAAGAAAAAAAGCAAAGATATATATTTATATATATATATGAAAAATTTCTTCGTTATATTCTATTGACTTTCATATTAAGATTTATCTCATTTTTTTTAACAAACAATTAACAAATTCTTTTGAAAGATTTTTCGAAAAACTAATCATAGGAATAAACATGATAACAATATATTTATATCAAATTCAGATCAATTAAATCAATTTATGCTTTCATTAACATCTTACACTTCATTTAATCTCACATTTACATTTTATCAATTCGATTTTTTTTTCTATAAAAACAAAAATAAATCAATATGTTTTTTTTTTTTTTTTTTTCTAAAATATAAATGATGTTTGATGAAATATGTAAAATATTTGAATGATTTATTTAATGTATTATTAAATGAGTATAGTTGAAGAAAAGATGAAAGAAAGAGAACATAATAATGATGTAATATGATCAAGGATCAGCTTATCAATTGAAGATTATATAATTGATTATGAGGATATAATCCCACTAGTTTAACAAGAATATATTCTTCCATTTCAATGAACTAGATTTTTCATTTCGAAGAAAAAAAGAAAAAAGAAAAAAAGAAAATGTTGACCAATGATTTTGTTTTTTTTCTCTTTCCTTATTAAAATTGATGAAAATATTTGACGAAGGTCATTTGATAAAATGATGGAAATCGAACAAGAAGAAGAACAAATAGAAAAAGAATATCAACCAAATCGTGGTGGAAGAAAACAAGTTAAAATAGGTACAACACGTCGAAATGCTCGTGAAAGAAATCGTGTTCGTCATATAAATGCTTGTTTTGAAATTCTTCGTCGACATATTCCACATGAAATACATAAGAAAAAACTTTCTAAAGTTGATACACTTAAATCAGCTATGATTTATATTGAAAATCTTCGTCAGCTTCTTCAAACAACAACAACAACAACCACAACGACAACAACAGCAACAGCAACAATGATTTATCCCAATCAACAATCAAATATTGTTATACCAATAAATATTAAAAATGAAGATATAT
Organism: Rotaria sordida; assembly: GCA_905250125.1. Classification (NCBI taxonomy): domain Eukaryota; kingdom Metazoa; phylum Rotifera; class Eurotatoria; order Philodinida; family Philodinidae; genus Rotaria; species Rotaria sordida. The sequence continues at coordinate 62,610 of CAJNOL010000613.1, read as the reverse complement.
ATTATTGGCATGATCAAGATTATAAATCAGAATAAATATATCTATTTATTCATATATATAAAGACCCCCCGTCGATATTGATTCGTTTTCTCTAATTATATTGAAAAAGAAAGGCATATATTGTTCATCAATTTAAATCTCCTACTGTTTTTAAATGTGTTTAGTTTATTGGAATAGAATTCGACAACTAATTATGTCCATATATATATATATATATATATATATATGTATTCTAATGTATGTTGCCGTGTGTCCATTGAATATGATGTAGATTGGTTGTTCTCATTGTCATTTCTCATTTCTCATTTTTCATTTCTCATTTCTCATTCCACTCAATGGCGTCGATGACTTTCTGTTTGCCTTGTTAATTCGAACATATTTCAATTGATTTCCGTTATTATTTCGTATCCGGTCAACTTCTCTTCTATCCGGTCAAGAATGATGATGAATGATCATATTGATTCAATATGAAATGAATCCTTTCAATATAATCCATATTATATATTATCTTTATCAACAATTAAAACAATATCATTTATTTAAATAATTATCATTTATTATTCTATTTAACTTCTTCTTTTTTATTTATATGAATTTTTCTCTTTTTTTTTTTAGAAATAAATCTTAAATTTTCAATAAATTTCTATGAATTTTTTTTGTCATTGTTTTATATTGAAAATAACGAACAAGATATATCTCATTTATTTTTAACATGTACAAAAAAAACAAAACGTTTTTATTTCTTGAGAGAAAACTAACGTTTGGTTTTAAATAAAATCATATTCTCATACGAGTAGATTTCCGTTTCGTCGAAAGCTTAATTGATCTTTCTGTTTGGTCGAAAAATTAAATTGTAATGAAAAAGAGTATAATCAAAGTGATAAGCTCAATTTCTTTGATTGACTTAAACTATATCTTTAACAAGAAACTAATTGATATTCCTATACTAGTAATCTGTAATTTTGCAAAAGTATATATATATATATATATATATGTGGAGTAAAGAGGGAAAATTCTTTTTTTTTTACTATATTGATTCATTATTACACAATATGATGCTATCTATTGTTAAAAGTAAACGTGATAAACCAATTTTATTACTTGATACTTTCTGCTACACGCAAAATAAAATTTTAAACACAACTGTTTATGGGAAATGTGAAAATTGTTCATGTCCTTGACGTTCTATACAATATGGTTCAAATCCACCAAGCATGAAGAAATCATATAATCATGATGGTGATGAGGTGAAATGTAAAATAAAAGAATTTAGAATGAAATTAAAATGACGTATTGAAGATTCACCACAGGCAATAAAAAGAATTTATTGACAAGAAATTATATTGTCGCATACAAATTCACCAGAAATTGCACCATTTATACCAATGATGCATGAGATGAAAAATGCATTATATAAAACAAAAAATACAAGTTATCTACCTGCTACACGTACAATTCATGATGTTAATATCGAAGTAATATGGAGTACAACATTAAATGATGAAAAATTTATTTTGCATAATTCAAAACATCCCATACCTAGTGAAAAATAATCATGGAAAAAAACGGAAGTAAACGCGTTCAACAAAACATGGTAAGTTACCTTTTTCATGAGGAACATGTTCTATAGTTTGGCGAATGCGTTCATGGGTAACAAGAATGATTTATGCATTTGAAGGAACGCATTCTTTGTCGTTCCACGTTTTTATGGGAAGATTTCTTCTCGGTTCAAAATCATTCTTCATCTGAAGAGAAAGCTTTCTGAACTGTTCATTTCTGGAATGGTCAGGATCGGATTCCATCAAAATGAGAATGCTTTCTTTGACCTTTTCTCAAGAAATAATTGATAATGGATTCTTCGAACTGATGAACGCGGTCGAGACAATCTGACATTATTCTTAGGGAGAAAAGAACGCGTTCTCTGTCGTTTTCCTAATTGTAGAATGCTTTCTCGTGAATTTAAAAATCAGTTTTAAAAATACAGAACACCTTCTCGTCGTTTCATAACCCATATAAAATTATCTCGTTATATTGAGAAAGAATATTGATTAGCTCCAAATGGATTCGTCAGTGTTCTCAAATATATTAAATTTTTTTGCTCATTGTTTTCTGAATACAAAATTATCATCATAACTCTTAGTTCTATTATCAACATCTGTTTTCAACGTTGAGCTTTTAGCTGTCGATATCGTGACAGTCTTATTTACAATACACTAACAGAAAACAATAAAAATAGACACAAGCAATGTGCAACAATAAGAAGGATTCTAGAAAAATTCAGAGTTGTTCGGCAAACGAGTATACAACAATTCTTCTCTTTGATGAATTTAACAAGCTTTTCCCACAATTTGTATTATATTGCCCATTTAGTTTTATTACATCTTAATAGAAGCAATCATTTCTTTTATCTAGTAAAGCGAGAATTAGTGCTCGTTCGATTATTTTCAATATTAATCAAAAAAATCCGTTTTTTTAAAATTCCTTTAGTTTTATTCAATCTTAACAGTAATAATCATTTTTTTCATTCGATAGAGATAAATTACTGTTTCTTTAGTTTTATTTCATCTTAGTAGAGGCAGAGTTAGTTTTCCTTTAATTTTTTTCCATCTTAATAGAAATAGTCATGTTTTTCACCTAATAGACATCGAGTTAGTGTTCTTCTGATTTTATTCGACCTTAATAGTGATGGTCATTTTTTCATCTAATACAGTTAGAGTTAGTTTTCTTTTATTTATATTATTGGACGAGATATAAGAAAATAAACTAATAGCAAAGTATACTAATTCGTCAATCATTTTATTTAGTTTTATTCAAAAACAATAGTGAAGCTTTCCATCTATACACAAGGTCATTATCAACACAAAATGATGGAAGTAAAAAATATGTACAAAATTGTTCTATTCTTTTCTTTTATTCTGTTCTGACTATTGATAAACATTGCAGTGCGATCGAAATATTATCTTTCCCTTTCATTGCAATGTTTATCAATAGTCAGAGCAGAACAAAGAAAAAGGACAATTTTGTACATATTTTTCACTTTCCATCATTTTGGTTGATAATGACCTTGTGTATAGGTGGAAAGCTTTACTATTGTTTTTGAATAAAACTAAATAAAATGATTGACAAATTAGTATACTTTGCCATTAGTTTTCTTTTGCTTTTATTCCATCGTAATAAAAGTAGTCATTGATTTTATCTAGTAGAGATAGAGTTAGTTTACCTATAGTTTTATTTGATCTTAATACAAACAGTCCTTTTTTTTTCATTCAATAGAGATAAAGTTAACATTTCTTTAGTTTTATTTGGTCTTTATCAGAAAAATCATTTCTTTCATCTAGTATAGTTAGAATTAGTTTTCCTTTCGTTATTTTCCATCTTAATAAAAATAAACATTTTTTATATGGTAAAGATTGAGTTAAGATTCCTCCAGTTTTATTGCATTTTAATCAAAAAAATCATTTTTTTTTCATCTAGTGAAGATATAGATAGCTTTTCTTTAGTTTTCATTCCATCTTAATAAATACGATCATTTTCATCATCTAGTAGAGATAGAGATAGTTTTCCTTTAATTTTATTTCATTCTAATGAAAATAATCGTTTTACCATCTAATAAAGATAGAGTTAGTTCTTCTTTAGCTTTATTCTATCTTAATAGAAGCAATCAGGTTTTTTCGTGGAGTGTAGTTATATACAGCAGTCAGTGACCCAGGTCGATCAATCCTATAGTCGGATCTTATCGGATCCGATAGGTGTCCTACAGGTATCTGATAGGATAATATCAGATCCGACAGGAATCCGTGAAACGAAATCACGTCGGGTCCCGTCAGTAGTCGAATCCGATCGGATCCTATAAGAGATCCGACAGTTGGATCCGATAGTATCCCAAGATCGTTATCTAGTACTGATAAAATGAACGCTAATAAAATTTGCAGCAATTAGGATTCATCCGACGGGAATCCGACGTGATTCCGTTTCACGGATTCCTGTAGGGTTTTGTCGGCTGGTCGAATCTTACAATATCCTATGAGATCCGGTATCGGATTGATGGACCTGGGGATTTCAGATTGAGTAGATTGAGAAATGTTTTCTCTGTTGACTTTGTTTTAGATGAGGATATACTTCTCAGATAGGGTATATGGATCTTATAGAACGATTGAGTGATGTTCCGGTTATCTTTGCTAAGGATTTCTGTAACAGTGCAGAAATCTAATAAATCTCTTTTCAAATTCTTTCGTGGAAAAGTGGCACCTAGATTAGCTTTTCCTATGAGAACTCTCCGAAGGTTCTCATAGGAAAAGCTGCTCTAGGAACGCGTTTTTCATCATTTTAAATTGTAACGACCAAGAACACATTCCGAGAACGTGAATGCCCTTTTTTTTAAGAAAAGAAAACGTTCCTTAAGGATGAGAACGTGTTCTTTACCGTTCCATTTCGGAACGGATTTCACTTTTATAAGCAAACATTTTTTTTCTTAAAAAAAAGTTTTCTACGAAATTGGAACGCATTCTTTTTGATAAATATTTTTCACTGGGTATTCGGGACATTAGAATTTCTTAAATAATTATCAAAAAGTGATAATGATTAGTTATTGTTCGATGGAACTTTTAAATCATGTCCACATCCATTCGATCAATTATATTCAGTTCATTCGAGAAACAGTGAATTATCAAAACCAAAATTATACACTTTATTACCTGATAAAAAAAAGGTCCAACATACATATCAATTTTTAATAGTATATTAAATTTATGTCATATAAATAATATTTGTTTGAATCCTAAATCTATTACAATCTACTTTGAACAAACTGCTATTCTTGCTATTAAATTAATTTTTCCAAATGTCATTATTAAAGGACGTAATTTTCATTTTAACAAATATATTTATCAACAAAAAATTAAGTGATATAAATGAAATTAATATAAAAAGTCTTTATAAAAGAAATATGAACACTTGCATTTATGCCACCACAAGAAATTGGTAAATTATGGGGTAATGATAATGAATGAATATCAAGATATTAAAATATCGAAGGTTTTTATAATTACGTAAAAAATAATTGGATAGATGATGATGATCGTGCTTTATTTAGTTATGTATGATGGACTTATTATGATTTTAAAAGTTTAAAGACTAATTATCATGTCGAAGGATGGTATTATCGATTTTAATAATCATTTAAATAATGTTGTACATCCACGTTTTTACCTATTCATTCGTGCAATTCAAAATGATTATGCTTATAAATCAGCAATATCATCACGTCATCCAGCAACTGGTATATTATCTCCACGAAAAAAGTTATTTGTAAATCGAAATGCACGATTACATAATTTAGAAGAACATTTTATATGACAAACATTCACATTGAATGAATATCTTGAAAAAGTTATGCGATTAATCGGAATAAAAATGTATTGATTTTTTTCTTTTCTATATTCATATTTTCTCTTTAGTAATTTCTTATTTATGTATCTAAATCTGCTGTATACTAAATTTTTTTTTTCACAAATTTATTTACAAGTAATTAGGCACTATTTTTGATTAGTATGACGAAAGGATCTCATCAAATGATAATCTATTCTTCATTGAGTAATTCGAATTTATTTTTTCGACAAAGCGGGACCTAACTCTCATATGATGATTAATCAAGTTGACAGATTCGATCTGATAATCAAACAAGATGAGTTCTTCTTAATTTTATTTTCAAATACTTCGAATCATTTCCTATTGATTCTTCATATAACTTTATTAATTAAAGATGTTTATTTAAAATTTTCAAAGAATTTATTTTAGATTGAAATATTCAGAGACATTATTAAATTAATAAACAAAGAAAAAAAGACGCGTCTGATGCCTTGTGAAATAATCAATTATGATCATATTATGATTGTTTGATTATAATATGCCTCAAAAGTCATTTCTATTTTTTTTAATTTTATCGGTAACAAATAAGAATTTGAGAATCAAAGGTTTGATTTTATCTCGAACTAAGAAAGACGAAATGCTTAAAACCTCAATCGTATAGAAGTTAAATATTTTTATGTTTTTAGAAGGGATGTCCTGAGCGATGGGCGGAGAGTCGGTTGGCTCATCACCTTCAACCTAGACAAATTTTCGATTTTCCTCAACGACGTTTTCACGTTTTATTCGTTTTTTTTGCTCATCAATTCTCAAAAAAAAAGTATTCAAGCCATCCTCCTCCGATCAATTTTAGCAAAAGTTATCTAATCGATCTCGTCACTAATCACACTCCTTCTCTAATTGTGGCGATCTCGGTATGCGCCTGATTCTCACGCATTTAACTTATGAAATGTTGTCAAGAAAGGAAATAGAAGTCTCTATGAATGAGATTGGTCTCTAATATGAATATATTCTATGATAATGAGAATTTTTCACGACATAGAATCAAATATTAGATGGAAGGAATTGTTTAGTATTTATGAATAAACAATATAAATCGATATTTGACAAGAAAAAACAAACTTGACAGACAATATATCAATTTTTAATTAATAAATAGATTTAGACGTTTTGTCAATGTTTATTTATTTCTAAATAAATATATAAATGAATAAAAAATTTTCGGCTAATTTAGAAAAATATTCAAATAAGCACATTTAAATGTTGACAATAACAAGAAAATTGGCAAGAACACATTTTATATTCATATGAAAATTTCTTTTCTAAATAAAATACTTTTCCTTTTAATTGTAGATCTTTGAAATTGACTGTTCGTTTTTTGTTTTTTTGATTAACTTATTGTTGATTTAATTGTGGAATGATCATTCTAGATAAGCTTGTTTATCATAGAGTGTCAACATATCTTCAGTTAGAAATCATTCTATTATTATCAATTGACAAAATAAAAGTTCTTTTTTTTAAGAATATTTTATTTGAAGTTGACTATTTAAGACAAAATGAGCCATGAAATAGTATATCGAATTATCTTCTTGGTTTGATTATCATAAGGTGAAACATAAAAAAAACCAAATATCAATCATCAAAGAATAATGACAAAAGAGAAAGTATATTTCAAAAAAACAAACTAACCTTGAACAGTTAACCCTTTCAGGTCCACCGTAGAAAATCTTCTACGATTTTTCAACTTTTATAATCTTTGAATAACTCGTCAATGCAAAAAGATATCGAGAAGCATTTTTTTCTGTGACATAAAAGAGACTCTGATGCGTACATATATAGTAGAAGAATTCTCACTCTAATGAGATGACATTGATAGGAAGCCTGGTGGATCTTTGGAATATTAGTTCTATTCTAAAAGAAGGAGGGTGAATAATACTCTTCTACGGTTCACGAAATACTTCGATTTTTTATGTTGAAATTAAGTTAGAAATGGATACTAGTTATATTCCAAACGGTTGGTTTGACGACAGCTCTCAATCGAATTTTCATCCATATCAATACTCTACGACAGAGATAAACGAAATAGTTGTTCGCTATCCCTGTGGAAGAGTATGGCTATGGACCGAAAATAAGTTTAAAAATTTAAAAAAAAGTGTTGACGAAAATATCAATAATGTATAATGCCCATAGAAGATATAAAGTCTTAAAGAAATATTGTCGTTTGCTTTATCAGTGGATAATCATAGTCGATTTATTTCTATAGAATAGATTTATTTCTATAGAATATTTCGAGAAAATTCTCGATTGATTCTCTTAAATTGAGTTATTTAAAATATAACTATTGATCAATAGAATTTATTCGTTTGAAATTGTCTAAGATTATATTCAATTGATAGCTACTCTTTTCTAACCATTTATTGAAGATATTATTTATATATAAGATAATTATCAGAAAAAGAATACTTTCAAAAAATTCTTAAGATATTATCCTATGAAAAAAATCTCGAATAACATTCCTCTTTGTTTAAATATTCTCGTTTCCTGTAGCGATTTTTCATCGTATTAAACTAATGTTGATATCGTCACAAACATTCGACGAAAAGAAAACAAGACAATCAATTGATTATAATCATTTCTAATATATAATAAACAATTATTGGAATATATCTAGTTTATGTTGTCCTTTAATAAACATCATTTATAATATGTTTATAGAGATCAGATGAAAATTTTTCAAGAATATTTTATAAAATAAAATAATCTTAAATATTTTCGAAAAATAATTTAGATTGATTAAACGAATTCAGGTTTTCTTTTATTAAAACATTCTAAGGCATAGATTCAACTCTTATATATATTATTCTTCATCATTTAAAACAATTTTAAAAATATTTCTTTTTTCTATAGAAATTAACATATACAACGGTAGTTATTATCCTAATATAACCATTTGACAATTCATCTTAATACATTATCATAATTTACTTATTATTTATAGAGATATATTTATATTCTCTCTTTATTAATAGAATATTTGATTAATTATAAAATAAATCTATTTATTATCGAAAACAATCTAGTTGATTATATTTATTAAATAGATTCAAAGATAATTATATTGTTGATTTATATAGGACACTAAATTGACTTCATCGATATATTATTGAGGATAGTTGTTAAACAATTTCGATAAAAGATTTGAATATATTCAAATAAGTATATTATTAAATAGTTAAAAACGATAATTTATAATAAATAGATCTTATATAATAAGATAAACGATCTCAACTATTTCTCGATTTAATAACATAACATATTAACCTATTTTATATTTATCATAGAATATTTTTCAAATATTCAAATAAATAATTTAACAAAACTTTTTAAAAAGTTCAAATCATTCGAAATTTTGTTCAATGGAATATTTTTTAAGAATTTCTTTAAAGTTTTCTTTTTTTTTTTCCTAATGATGTAAACCCTTTTAGAAATGAATACCGATAGAAATATATATTTATCTATATATTGATTGAAAAATATCATTTTTATAAAAAATCATATTCAAAAACTGATCAAACAGAATAATGAAGAGAATTTTTTTTTAAATTTATAAATAAAATTCTAAAAAAGAAAAAAAAATCAATTCGATGAATAATCAATGTTAAAGGTGAATAAAATTTTTAAAATTTATTTAAATCAATATTATATTTAATTATTGAAATAGTTCAATAATTAAATAATATCTTTATTAATTATCTTAAAAAGAAAAAATAATTATCTATTATCTTTGATCTTTGATCTTTGATCTATTTTAAATAAAATTAATTATTAGATTTCGAATTTATTTAAACATTATCGTTAACTATATTATCAACCGAATAATATATTATTTTATCTTAAATAAATCAACAGAAATATTTATTGACTAATTGAGATAGGTCAATTAATATTGATTACTTTAATATATAATCAAACGATTATTTCAAATTATCTCATCGACATTCTGTAAACATCTATGATATAATTAAATAATAATCATATGAATTTTTATTAAATCAGATAATAATCATTGTTTTCATCGAAATCGAGAAGGTTTTAGAGGAAAAATAAGAGTTAAGAATAATTAGTTAATATTATATATAAATCTATACGATTAGATTGATTATTATCAATAAGATTATTTTATATATAAATTGATAATAATTATTTATTTTCATATATTAATTATATTAACAAATAAAAATCTATTCACTCTAGTTTATATAAATAACCTGTTAACATGTTAACTATGATAAAATAGAACTATTTTCGTTAATATATAAAAAGAATATTTTTAAAAACTATCAGCTAAACAATAAAATATTAAAATGATGATTAATCCTTTGGATCTCTGAGTATGAAAAAAGGTAGATCTCTATTATAATTATATAAATAAATATTTATTCTTTTCGAAACAAGTAATAAAGAGTATTCTAGAATAGGATTGAAATATCTTCAAAGGAGATATATACTTGTTCATGTCTTTCTCTCTAAAATGAGTTAATATAACTGTCTATTTCAGATTGAAACTAGCAGAAATAATTTCGAACTGAAAGAGTTAACCTTGAAATAGAGAAAAAAAACAAGTTTTTCTTTTCTTATTATTTTCAGCTGATCTATTTCAAAGTTTTTCAAAACAAAAACAAAAAAAGACGAAATAAAAGAAGAGAGGAACATTAATTAAGTTATTGGATGAAATTGATTAAAAAAAACCTGAATGAAACTGATTTAGTAAAAGAGAAAATTTTTTATTAATCGTATTGTCGATTTAAATCAATTGAATAGATTATAATCAATAATTGTTTATAGGAGTCTCAATAAGTAAAATAATATTGAAAAATTTAATAAATTTCTTTTATGTCTTTATCTGTTCGTCTTTCATTTTTTCTTTCTTCTATATAGAAAATAAATCTTATCCAATTAAATCCTATCGAACAAGAAAATAAAACTCTAGACAATAAATATATATTATCAAATCAATAATTCAGATTCATAGAAAGTAAACATTTATTCGAACAATATTTATCTTTATCGCTATTATACAAGAGAGAGAGAGAGAGAGTAAACGACTGTCAATGGAAAAGATCTTTAGTTTTTTATAAATATTTTATTATTTCTAATCTTAGTCAAATAATCAAACTAATAGATTTGAATGTTATCTATTTAAAAAAAATCCTTAAAGAGAATTTTTGAAAAATTCTTATTAATATATTTAAAAAAAATCCAAATCTAATATCTTATTATAAAAATGATATGTCTAGAATAATATTTATTTTCAATTATTCTTAAGAATTATTTTATCGAAATAAATTTTGTCAATTAAATCGAAAGGATATATAAAGACAATTTTTTAAAATATTCATATTGATATCAATTAGATTTTCACTGATTATTAAATAAAACAGAAAAAATAAAAAATTTTTAAAATAAATAATTGAAAATATTTCTCTATATTAAAATAATATATTATAGGAATGAATATTATTTTATTCTCTATCAATAAACAATTTGAAAACTAATTAAAAAAGACGATCAACTCATTTTAAAATTTAATTAGATTTTATTTAAATATATATTATCTTTATATTAAATAAATGATTCCAAACATTTCCTACCAGTCATTCCGAAGAGTTGGATATCTCTCCAACTGTTTCGAAATCATTTTTCTCCTTAACAAAAATTTTCATGGAAGTTCGTTTGGATTTTTCAACGAGACATTCTTTTGAAAAAAAAGGCATATTGGAATGACGTCATTGACAGTTGAGAATCGAACAGTGATTACCATTTATAATCAATTCTTACAAGATCGAGATGAAAACGAAAAACTATAGGGAATATCACTCAAAGACTAGTTTTCATAGAAAAATAAGCAAAGATCATTAACAATTTATTCTTATATTCGACAATGGTTAGAAAAAGTATTCTTTCTTATTTATAGTAAATAATAGGATTGATCGATATTATAGTATATTCCTCATTATTTCTATCTATTTATCTAACCTTATTTTATCTTTCTATAGAAATCGAATTATTCTCTATAAATAGTGTTTTATTTATTTCTACTCAATCTCAATATATATTCTATTATATTTAACTTGTTAAAACAATTTCTAATATATTCGTTATTAGTTGTTAGAAGAAGAAGAAGAAGACGATCTGATGATGATGTAGTTTGACACTAGAATAATAATTAATAGAAATATTGACTCTTTTAATGCATAAGAATATAACTTATGTACCATTCTTAGAATAAATAAATAGTAAATCAGTTAACACCTCGAAAACAAAAGCAAACATAAAGAGAATTTGTAAGAGTCTCTTATTTTCATAACAATCTTGAGATATTAATTAGATTTATTTGGCTTAACTTTCAATAGAATTTCCTGCTCATTTTAATTCCGAACTTCGATTAAAACTTAAGGATTTTATCTATATAAATCGATTGTCACTGTTAGTTATTATCTCCTGAATAAGTTTGATTATGAAGAGTCTGCTTTTATTTATTTTAAATTTATTTTTCTCATTGTGAACTAGCGTAGATAGAATTCCTAAGAGATTATCATTTATCCTTATCTATGGATAGGATAACAAACTTCGTTAGCGAAAGATCCTTATGATAACTCGGTGGTAAATGTTCGATTTCCCGAAATAAATCAATTGAAAAAATTCGAATAAATAATAATTTGTTTAAAAATCGATATTAATTATTAAATAAATAGTCAAGATATAAATTAACTTTTATAAATCTTCAACATATATTTAATACTATAGATAGATAATTATTATTCTATAAAGAGTTATTCAAAGTTAATAATTGAGTAGTTTTATTGGTGTTTTTTTTCTAATCGTTTAACTATTTATTGATTGTTAGTCAATAAATAAAAGTTGTTTTATATTATTTGTTATAATTCGATTAAAAACTTTCTTGATTAATTATTTGATGATAATAAATAGTATAACTCGAAAAAATTCAACTCTTAAATAGATATTAATTATTAACAATTGCTTTTTATTTGTTTAATTAGATAAATAATAAATAATAATTGATTCTATAGTTTCGTTTATCAATAAATTCTTCTCGATGAAGTTAACATAGAAATTGATTTTATTTCGTTTATATTAAATATTGATTTAGTCATACTTGATTAACTATAAGATTAAAATATTTATCTCAACTTAAGAATTTTTTTAAAAATTTTATTTAAAATATAAATAAAAATAAAAATAAATCTCTTTATATAAAATCTCTGTTGAAAAAGTGTTAAATGATTGATGTTAGATGATGAAGAAGAATTATCTCCTTTAAATAAAACAATTGTTAACAATTATTATTTAAGATAATTGAAATAGTGTATATACTATTAAACAAACAAATTAACATCGAAATAAATAAAGGTGAATAGAGTTCGAAATGATCTTTAAAAAAAAAAGTCGATATTAGATTTTATTTGAATATCTATTATAATAATAATATAACTGGTTGGTTTAATTATTTTAAAAAATGATCAATATTCAATATCAAGAATTTTTTTTTTCTAATTATTCAAATGATTATATTCATAAATCAATTAGTGTTTACAATGAAACCATTGAATTGAGAGAATTTTTATTAAAAAGAAAAATTTTTTTTCTTTTTTTTTCTCTAGAATTTTTTATAATATATTAGTAATAAATAAACTGATTTTGAAAAAAATCAAAATACATTATGATAATTATATTTGTTTTATTGGTTTCGAAAATGATAAATTCTCTTTTATAATATCTTTTTATTACTTTTCGATAATAAATCATTGATTTTTATCTTAAACCAATAAGAAAAAAAGGTAAAAGATTGATTTTTTTTTAAATCTAAAGAAAATAAATCTATAGAAATATCTTAAATAAAGATAAAAACAAACTCTAAGTATATAAATAAATTGATTTTCTATCTTGATATTTTCAATCATAAATAATTTAATCAATCAAATATAAATAATAAATAAAAAATGATTTCGAAATAAAACGATCATAAATTAATCTCTTATAGATGTTAATATCTTAACTATTTAAATAAAAAATAGTCAATATTAGAAAATAAATCATTAGAAAAAAACATATTGAATAAATATTCTTTCAAAATTCAATCTCAATATAAAGGATAGAGATAAATTTATTTATTTAAATCGAAATATATACCTATTTAATTAAATCTCGTTTATCTATCATAGAGAATGATTTATTTAAAAGAATTTTATAAATCTGTATTTAATTAATATAGATATTCAATCTTGATTTTCTTTATGAGCTCAATTTATCGTTAACTATTCATTATAGACAACCTATTTATATATCAACTGTTTACTTCTATTCTTCTCGAATTTGTTTACTCATTTATTTATTTATTTATATAAATAAATAATATATGGACAAAAAAATCTTCGGAAGAATTATCCTATCGATATAAATAGAAAAATTTTGAAGAATTTTTTTCAATAAAATATCGAAGCACAATATATAGCGTGAAAAGCTCTAAAATATAGATAAAACCGCTTATTTTATAGTTCGACTTTTTATTTTCAAAATAGACAAAATTTTCCGAGACCAAATTTCGACTATTAGAAAACGATATTTTTTTTTAATTTCATCTTTTTATAATGGTTGTAAGAAGAAAAGGTATTCCTCGTCTATTGAAAAAAGACTTTTTAACAACATTGAAATCTAATTGCTCAGAATTTTGTCAATTTCGAAAAAAAAAAGAATTATAAAATCATCTGTCATTTATTAATTGTAGAACTTTTCATGCTTCATCTTCTCGTATATTTGATTTTTTTATTAATAAAATATATCAGATGATAAAAAGATGACATAAGAAAAAAATAAATTTATCTTCCATAACAAAAAAAAACGAAAAACCCTTTTCTAATGGTTGAAATTTGGTTGTTAACAATTTTGTTTATTTTGAAAAGAAAAAGTCCAACTATAAAATAAGCGGTTTTATGTAAATTGTAGAGCTTTTTATGCTGGATCTTGTGATATAATTTATTAAAAAATGGTCAAAATGAACAAGAAGAATAATTAATGATAATGAAAGTAATTGATATTCTACAATATGATACACTTAAACAACGGAAGAAGAAAAAAGAAACGGTTTTTTTTTTTGGCCTTTTCTATTTAATATTTATTTATCAGCATAAAATGAAAATATAAAAAAATGTAAAGATTGTAAATGAGTGGATCGAACTCTAGAAATAAAATATATAAAAAAAGTCTGATCTATCTAATTAACCATAACGAGAAATTGTTCGAATAACTAATAAAAAAAAATTGATTTAATTGCTTTTTGTTTTCAGTTTGTTTTAAAGATTTTTCATATTAGTTAAAATAATATTTATATTTTTTAAATCTCGATAAAATCTTGTTCAACATTTAAGATTCGAACATGGTTTAGCTCATCTATTGATTATTAAAACCAAATAAAAACAAACAAGATCAACAGAATCCAAATAGATATATTCAATAATAAACGATCAAACTTATATTTCAACTCTTTATCGAGATTGTTATCTGATTTTATTTAAAGGTTTTTTTCTTCTTCAATAGATATTTGTTTAAATAAAATAAGAGAAAATGAACAAAGATTTTGAAATAAACAAGATAAACAAGGAGAAAGAAATACTCTTACTATAGAAATATATAAACGAATATTTCAAATTAATTCTTTATTGATCAGTTGAATAAATTGAAAAAGAAAAATAATATTCTTTCAACTTTTATTTTATTTTTTCTTCTATAGAAGATAAATATGATAAAAATAGAAATTGAATCATTTTTTATTTCTTGATAGATTTTGTTATTTGTTTTTTTTTTTTGAATTAAAAATAAATATTCAATTCTAGGTTAAATAAATATAAATCAATAATTCAATTTATATTGACAATTGATTATCTTAAATAAATAAAATAAACAATAAATAAATAAATAAATGTTTATTCAATGGATTATTGAGATTAGTCTTAAGATCGAATATGTTTACTTCAATTAAATACTTTTTCCTTTTATTTTATTCTTTCAATGATAAACGTTTAAGATAAATTGAAAAAAAAAAACTAATGTCAATAATTGAATTAAAATCTTCATTAGGTTATATATGGTATAGAATAGGTTGTTTTTTAATTGAAATCTATTCTCATATATCAAATCTTGGAATAATTCGTTATTTTGATTCATTAATTGAAGATAAATCAAAAGAAAGAATTATTATTATATGTTTAATATTAATTGCATTTACAATTGTATCATCATCAATTTCAACTATATTCAATTTATTTAATGGTTTTGGAAATTCAATTGAGGATTATCCTTTTTATTTATATAAATATAATAAAAATCCACTAAAATCATTACCATTATTATCTTTATTTGATATAAATATATCAATTCTTATTCTTTTACCAAATATAATTATTATTTCTCAACTTATTAATCGATATATAAAAGATGAAAGTAAGTTAACAATAAGAATATATTTTTATATAAACTATATATTATTATTTAAATTAAAAAATAAGGAAAGATTTATAATCTTATTAATTTCTATCTTTAATTTTAGAATTATTTATTTCGATTGATTATTTAATAAAGATAGATCTTTTTTATTTTAGAAAATAAATTTCGAAATCTGATTGAAAAAACTCTAATCTTGATTTAAATCGATTTTTGAAAAATCTCTTTCAATTTAAATAAAAATAATTTATTATCATTATCTTTTATCTTTTATCTTTTATCTTTAATTGAATGTTGAACAAATCTTAAATCTTAATCGAACTCGATTTAAATATCATTCTAATTGAGCTAAAAAATATTGAGTAGATTTTTTTATAATTCAATTTTATTTTATTTAAATAGAAAAATCTTCTTTTATTATATATATATATGATTAGAAATCGAATATAATATTAATAAGATAAATTGAGAATGACCATGGGTGATATTTTATCTCGAATAAATATAAAACTTATAGAAAATTGAAGATTTAGTCTGATAAGAAAAAAAAGTAAAATCGTATATGTATTTAAGATATTGTGTTTGAATCATCAATTGATATTTTAATTGGAAATGTTCTAAAAGGTGTTAAAAAAGATGGTCAATCAATTGAAATAATTAATTCAAATTCATCAGGATCATGTCAATTAATAAATTTCTTTCTTGTTTTAATTCGATATCATTTTTCTTATTCAAATTCATTTTATAAAATAAATAAATCAATTTGTTTAATAATGAGTATTTATTCAATTATTTCAATATTATTAACTATATTTATATATCGAACATTTGAACTTTTATTTAAACTTGAATCATTTATAATTAATTCATATAATATTTATTCTTATTTATTAATATTATCATTAATTATATCAATTTTATTTATATTATTAACAAATCATGCTTTATTTTATTATTATACAGTTTGTTATTTTCAACAAGAATATTATCAATCAAATAAGGTAAATAACAAAAAAAGAAAAGATTTTTTTAAAATAAAAATAAATTTTTTTTTTTTTTAAAAAGTTAATACGTTTATCAAATTTGAATGATCGATATTTAATTGAAAAATCCATTCGTCGTTCATTAATATATTATTTGTTATTTGTTATATTATGTGTTATATGTCAATTTCCATTTCTTATATTTATATTTAAATTATTTTATTCTGGTTTAATTGATTATTTATTTATTATTTATATTATATTTCTTTTATTATATTTATTTATTTCAATAATATTTCTTTTTTTTCTTTGTTTATTTCGATCATCTTCTTCGAATTTTAATTATTTAAATAAATTTACAAATTATAATAAATCAATATCATCACATTGTTTATATCGGTTTGTTTTTATTTAAAATAACAAATAAAATATATTCGATTTCCTTTTATTTTTTTTTCTTAAGATCAAATGAAAATGTTAAAGAAAAATTCTTTACGATTGGAACTTCTCATTTAATTCCAAGAGAATCAGTAAGTAGTTGTGGATTAACTATTATTGATCATGAAAATTCTAATCGAACAAATTCTCATTCAACATTTAAACAAACCGAACGTCTTGCTACTGATGCTTTTCTTGTTATGCATTAAACTATTTTATTTTATTCTCAATAAATTTATTTATTTACCTTTCACATTTTATCTTTTTTTTTGTTTTTATCAATTATTTATACCATCAATAACATATCAACAAACTTTTATTTCAAGACTGATCATTCTATTCAACGATAATACTTTTATTAAGATTTATTTTAGATAAAATAAACAAATATTTTATTCTATCTAACAGTCAATAAGACAATAATTGTTTATCTCGATATATATGTTTATTCAGTCGAATATATAATTAGAATAGAAAACATCTATCAATTATTCTTCTTTGACAAAAACAAAAATAAAAATATCTTATTGAAATAAAATAAATCTATATTAGTATTCATATTTAACGAATTTATCTAAACAATCAATCTAGAGATGAAGTCGATAGACAAGCAACATTTTAAAGTAAAGACACTTGACATTTTTTGCATGACAGACGGACATGGCACTTTCTTTATCGAAGAGGGATTTATTTACTCAGAAACGATTTGATATGATAGAAAAAAAGAATTTTTAACAAATGGAAAGATTTTTTGGAGAAAAATGATTTTTCGATGGAAAGTGCTCAACGAAATCCTTGTCTGGAGTTTTTCGAAAAAATCTTTTTCTTAAAAATTGTTTTGTGTTATATTTAATTCAACGCAGTTTAATACGCTGATTCCGAATATGCTTCTGTTTTTCATTTAATTTTTTTTCTAAAGCCAGAAAAACTGAAACTTATCTGAAAAAGTTACTCTTTTTAAAATCACTCTGCACTACAGGAATGTTTCCACTAACAGAGATCAGACGTTTCGAGATTAGACCTGGCCGAATTCTTCATTTTACGGTACTAGCCCTCTCGATGACACTTAAGAAAAAAAATATTATTATTTCTTTCTCAGATGTCAAACGTGTAAATTAAAAAAGTATTTTTTTATCATTGTATAGAACACGACTTAGATATTCATAAAGTATACTTGATTTATCTGTCAAACAGTTTTATTCTCTCAAATATAAACTTCCCCAGTGACATCAAAATTTTCAGACTGATTTCTGTTCAACTGGTTGTCCAGTTTCTTTGAAGATTGAGACAAAGTTATTCATACCATTGGATAGGCTATTTCGAACTATATTTCCCTATATTCAAACATTGAAAAAGCATGATTCTCATTTTCAGCTAGACATTCGACTAGATCCACAGTCTGGGGACAGGGAAGGCAAGGAGGAAGGTGGCGCGATTTTTTTCAGAGCATATAAACATTTTCTTTTATCTGAGAACCCAAGAAATATATTCGGCTCTGCTGGAAAAAAAACAAGAGTTTTTCATGATCAGGGAGTTTGACACACTCTAATCCCGCTCTCTTCTCTCCTGTCAACTCAGCCCTTAATTAACACACTCACAGCGATTCGATTTTCTTAGAAAATAACTTTAGCAAATTCATTTTCGTGCGCATTCATCTTCTGACGAATTTACTACTTGCCCTTTTCAGTATCTGCTGCCAGTTCTTCTTTTTCTGGTTTCTATTATTACATAGCCAGTTTGCTTTTCTCTTTCTTACCTATTGCACAGTACGAACTAGATAGACAATATCAAATTTAGATATTTTATCTTTTGCATTATTTTCGTAGCATCATCTTTGACTCTTTTCTCTTGAGTATATAAAAACAAATGAAATTTTTTGATGATTTACATGCCGTTTGAAGAAATTGACACAGAAGATTGCAGAAACTCAGTCAATGATGTGAATCCTTTGAATGATGATTTTTCTAGAATGGAATTTGAATCTTCAATCTCTGAGAAAGAAGTTCTTGATGATAACCTGCTTTTACAAGTTTGGAATGAAATTGAATCAGAACCTGATCCTAAGTTTCAGGAGGATCATCAGATCATTGAACAAGTAACGCTAACATCGGAAGACAATAAATCAATCCTATTGATTTCTATCGACATTTTATTATTGACGAAATTCTTAGCCTCATTGTTCGTGAAAGTAATCGATACGCGGAACAACGCTACAAACCCAGAAGCCTAGCAGACGATCAAAAACTCTTCAATGGGAACCAACTATTAACCAGTTGTACTCGATTATAATGATCGAAAACAAGGTATAGATTTATCTGATCAGCCATGATTGATGTGCTGGTTCCTAACTGATATTTACATAGGCAAGCTGAGAATGATGTCCGCCAGTGTATAACCAAAAGGTTAAGACATAAACATGACCGTTCATTATTGTAAGTGTTTGACGTAAGAAATCGTAATCGTTTTGGCATGTACCTTCATAACAAAAGGAACTTGTATATGTTACCTATGATTCCACTAGTACTACCTGGAGCCCTTCACGTCTTACCTGGTATGCTACCGACATTTGCGGAACGCGAGGAGGAGGGCATGAGATGTTTTAATGATAACCGGAAGGTAGCATCTGTTAGCGAACGGCTTCCATGGCCAAATAGCTTTTGAACAGATGTGACTAGCGTGGCCCACACATCACACACAAATTACTGTGTGCAAAGACGAGTATGGGTCGCGGCTCTTCAGAGGGCGCTTCGCGTCCCTACGCCACGATGCTGAAATGGAAGGTCAGTTATGCGGGAAAAAATCTTTTGCGGTAGATAGGTATTACGTGCGTCACACTACGATTAGTCCTACCATTATAATCAGAGTGAGTGCATAGCAGCGTTTTGTTCTTAGACTAGCATTATATTTCAAGGTCACATATATTCCTAGTGTATGTTTCGGAGAACTACAGGAAAATACTATCTGATCAGCCAGAAAGAATGACTAAGCCATCAAAGATGATGCTTCTAGTATCCCAGATCACGCTTCTGGTATCACAGACGACGCTTGTGCCATCTCAGATCATGATTTCAACCGCTTAGATGACGCATCTAGCATCCCAGATGATGCGTCTAGCGTTCCAGACAATGTTTGTACCAAGCCAGATGGTGCTTGTAGGATCTCAGATGATGCTTCTAGCGTCTCAGATGAGAATAGTATGCATGAGATTAAGTATTAGAAGTTAGAAAAACTACTATAGTGTGCTTCTTTGCTATTTTCACATGCGTACATCTTCGAATTTTTAAATTATAATTTATATAAAATTTTATCTTCTGCTTTTTCGACAGACTTATATGGATGTGTCAATTCGAATTATAAATTTATAATTAGGATAAAATTTATCTTTTTGCTATTTCAATATGGATGCGGTTTTTTCATTTATCTTTGAAGTAATTATAAGCACTTAGCTCTCCATTTATATACGAACTCGAATTAGGCATCTTATGGAGACGTAGGACACATACACTCTGAGTAGTTGAATACTGATTAAAATTCATTAGCGAAATGGAACTCCCGTGTGAAGCCCGATTGAATGGTTCACCGATGAACCCTTTGACAATTATGAACATGAAAGAACAATCAATAGAGTTTCTATTGGTTAACTTCTACCTATTATAATACATACAGAATCATGAATTTGTCTTTGTTCAGAGTGCATTCATTATCAATAAATGTCATATACTTGCAAAAACTAACAAACAGAATGACATATTTTTTCTTCAATCTTTCTCAGATGTACAATATAAATTGCTTACGAAGAGTTAATTAATATATGGAGAAAAGTTCTCAGAAATTTTCCAATCTGTATCGGTAGGAAAATTTCTGGCTACTTTTTTTGTACTTTACAACAACGCTATTGTTAAAGTGTTCGATAAGAATTATTTAAAATTACTAGAATTGAGACGAGATACAAGTTAAACATAAATAAAGTATCAATATTATGTATGTTTTACAACTACTTAGGAATATCCAAAACTAATGGCGGAGGTACTTTAATTCCGTATAAAAAGGTTAGAGAATCTCTTTCTCTATATGGACTGATAGGAAAAACGACGCTTTATTTTTCTACCATATGTGACGGTTATACTAATATCTACCCAGGTCGACCGTTACGATCTCCGTGAACCGTATACCGGGGAAACACGGAGAGATAAGGAAATCGTATATGGAGCGTTTAGGCTCGTAAACAACCGTATTTTTACCGTATACGGTCGTAAATGATTGTGTTTTATCGTCTGTAGGGAAAAAAATATTGGCATTTTTACCTGACATTATACGTACTTCTGCCACCAAACTATAGAATAGTGCCAGTGCATAAAATTTATCAGTGATATTATCACTGAGACATATATCTACCTACCTACCTATCTATCTATCCACCTATCTACCTACTTATCTATCTATTTCCCTACCTATCTATCTACCTACCTATCCACCTATCTCTCTACCTATCTACTTACCTATCTATCTACCTATCTAGCCATCTATCTATGTATTTATCGCTCTATGTATGCATTTCTCTGTCTATCTACCTACTTAAAGAGTTATCCAAAAAGTTTTGGCATCTCATAGAAAAACTTCCTTTTCTCCCTTATAACAAATGAAGAAAAATTCAAAATTGGACTGATAGTCTAGCAGTACTAGATGAATATCACTCTAAATTTTCACAGCTATAGCTCAAGTTATAGAGAAGCTATATAACTTCAAACTAAAAGATTTTTTTCACGTGACTTAATTAAGTAACCGGTGCCCACGATGAACAGTCATATTTTGTATATTTTTTTTTCAATTTCTAATGTTTCTTGAAAAAAACAAAATATACCAGAAGATGCAGCCTCAAAAGATCTACAATCTTCAACAGAAAGCTTATTTTATGTATGGTCCTTTAGTGTTCAAAATGAATGAAAATGATGAAAAGAGTTTGTCGTGTATAAAAAAAATTACTTTTTCGCAACACCAGAATTCGCTCACTTAGAAATCTGTCTATTTTGAACACTAGAGGACCATATATAAAATAAGCTTTCTATTGTAGATTGTAGATCTTTTGAGGCTACATCTTCTGGTATATTTTGTTTTTTTTTCAAGAAACATTAGAAATTGAAAAAAAAATATACAAAATACGACTGTTCATCGTGGGCACCGGTTACTTAATTAAGTCATGCGAAAAAAAATCTTTTAGTTTGAAGTTATATATCTTCTCTATAACTTGAGCTATAGTTGTGAAAATTTAGAGTGATAATCATCTGGTACTGCTAGACTATCAGTCCAATTTTGAGCTTTTCTTCATTTGTTAAAAGGGAGAAAAGGAAATTTTTGTATGAGATACCAAAACTTTTGGATCACCCTTTATCTATCTATCTATTTATATATTATTGGGAGCAAAATTCCAGTGATAATTTTACTGAGTTTTGTCATGGCCTCCATATCTTCTTTAACTTCATCATACTAATACAAAATACGTAAAGTGAATAATATCTAACAGATAATAGTTGCTTTTCAAGAATAATTGATTCTTGAAGAATCGATGTCTTATTTATTTCTGCGTTTCCAACAGAGTTTTTTTCTTTTACTTTTTTTAACTAGCGCTTCGTTATTTATTTGCGTTGTTGTCATTCGCTTGTGATTTATTTTTTTTATATCCTTTTTCTTTATTTACTATTATTATTACTATTATTTTTGTTCTTGTTTTAACCAGTGATTCACTTGAGAAATCACCCTGTTGTACATCTTCATTGTATCTACGGCAGGTCTCAACGCACTACTATAAACCTTGATAAACTTATCAAATATTGGTTTTAATGGTTCTCTCAACTTAGAATTTGATCAATCAATATTTTTTTTGTTGCTCATATGAGGATCGTAGTAAATCAATACATCACCAGTTATCATCCATCTCTGATACGTATCATATACTCGTCAATTTGAGCAAAAATCAGAAGCCGTGCTATATATAACATTCAAAAACATAGTCCAGCCATTTAAATATCAAGGAAATCTTTGAAATGTTCTAGAACAATCTAATCCGTATTTGTTAACACCGTTCAGCGCCCTTTTCCGTGGCTAAGAAATCATGGGAAAGGAGTCTGATGCTTGTTATATGTCGGTTACTATGGCATAATTTGTGCACAGCGCTGTTTAACCTTCAACCACAGTTGCTAAGGTCTGTAATGAAGGAAGGGAGGGGAAATGAGCAGGAAAATCTCGCATTTAAACTAATACTCACTATTTTTCTTCAAAAAATATATGTGAGTTGCACAAAACGTGTTGTTCATTGAATTGTACGGTTATGGTAGCCGTATACGACCAAATACGATCGCGCACGGTGATATACGACCGTACACGGAGCACGAATTTTTATCTTTTAATCATTCCATATTTTTATACGATCTCCGTTTACGGAATCCGTTTCTCGTCGTATCGCTCCGTATACGCGCATCGTGTACGGAAGCTGTGCACGACCTCCGTATATCTCCGATTTTTTCCGTAAACGACCGTTTACGAGCGTGCATGTTCGACTTGGGTATTTTAAAAAAAAAGACGGAGTGGATATTCTCTGAATAACTTCTGATAAAAACAAGATAGAGAGCTACGGCTTTCCTCGTTCGAAAGAGAAGATAAGGATGCATCGAATCATATACTATACATTTTCTTAGTGTGTGGTTTAATGTTTGTTCAATCAATTTTCTAAGTTTGGAAAAAAATGTTTTTTTATTAAATAAGAAATAGCACAACAAAAAGATTTTTTTCATAGAAATGACTAGAAAAATCACTTAGAGTTTCGACAAGAATACCTATAAATCCTGAATCATTAATTCTAAACATCTGAACATTGTGCAGTTTTCTAGATCTTACATCGGCGGTTTGAAAATTCACGCAACAATCGGTAATTTGCTGTGGACAGCTAACGGGATAAGTTTGTTTTCAAAGAGATCGATTGAACAACTTCAAAAAAAAATCATGTTAAAAAAACCGTAGAATTCATGATTCGATGCATCTTTTTCTTCTCTTTCGAACGATGAAAGCTGCAGCACTCTATCTCTTTTCTACCAGAAGTTATTCAAAAAATATCAACTCCATCTTTTTGTGTACTCAAAACGTTCATAGACTCTAGAATCGGTCAGTGTGTCCTTCCGTCCGTTTACATGAGAACTTTTGAAAGGAGAATCCGATCAGGATGAAATTTTCTACATAGTTTAGTCTCAACAATATCTCGGTTGAGAGAAGAAGATGAGAATGATTTGCCGAGCCATTGCTGAGTTATTAAAAAAATAGTCATTTTTCCCTATGCTTTCCTATGCGAAGATCGACCTATACTCGTTTTCCTAAAAAACTTTTCCTATCTTGGTCAAATAAAAGCCCAACTATTATATACCATTCGATAGGGAATTTCACGAGCTGCAAAATGGTATATAAAACATTAAGAAACAAGAAGGCTAACTCACCTATTGCAAAAATACTTTAACGGAAATCGGTTCTGTTTTTGTCTACGCTACAATTGATCGAAAAGTAAAGCTTCATCTTCTTATCACAGAGATGATACTTAGAGGTTTTCTAGGGCGGAGAACTCGAACCTGAGCTTCACTTGCATCGAAATCCTATTGATTGAGTATTAATCAATAGAAATGAAGTGTTTATAAAAAAAGGCTTGCCAGGATAATTTTGATGTCCAGACATTCATCGGATGACTCATCTGTCTAATTCACATATTGAAGTACACATAGCTCTCGGATTTAAATCCGAGGTTTTCACATTTATTTCTAAATAGACATTAGTATAATGGTCACATATGATAGAAAACTAGATGTCATCTTCTATTTTATTATTATGATATTACTTGAGGAATGATGTTATAGCACAGAAGAATCGATCGTCGTTTTTCCTATCAGTTCATATAGAGAAAGAGTTTATTTAAGCTTTTTATAAGGAATTAAACTACTTGCGCCACTACTTTTGTATATCCATAAGTAGATATTTATATTTACTAGACTTTCGAATGACTACAAAAAAACAAGAGAATCGATTACAAACAAAAATAAAATTTCAATATTAGTGTTAGACTCTTAGACATTGCTTTTGGTCTAATCTTTGCGTTTCATTTTCACAATCTACTTCATGCTTTATTATTAAGGTGACATGCCGCTCACTATACTATACTTCATTAATCATTCTACATCAGTTAGTAAACAATACTTTTCTTCGTCCAAGGTCAAATTCTAGTTACTGCTTTTCTGATCAATTAAACAATATCATCAGTACTAATTTTCTATAAATATACTTAGGGCATATCAAAAGTAGTGTCGACATTATTTTATTTCCATATAGAAACCTTCAAGAAATTTTCTTTTTTTTGTTAGGTGATAGAGAAAATGACGGTTCACTTTTCTATCCTATTTAATCACTATTGAATTAACATTGTAATAATAAAATAACGATAAGAACTATTTTTTTTTGTAAAATGTGATGGCTGTACAAATGCTGTTTGAAAAAAAGGCTGAGTGAGTATTTTTTTGAATAAATTTTCATAGAAACAAGATGGAGAGTTGCAGTTTTCATTGTTCGATAGAGGAGATGAAGTTGCATCGAGTCATATATTATGGCTTTTTCAAATATGTTGTGTGAATTTTGTTTAATCAATTTTCTAAGTGTCAAAAAAACTGGTTTTGATTAAGAATAAAAGAGAAAAAAGATATTTTTTCATAGAAATTGCTAGTTCAAGCAGTTGCAGCTTGAACTAGAATACGTATGACTCCTGAAAAATTAATTTTAAACGTACAAACCTTATGCAGTTTTGTAGATCTTCCATTGACGGACGGCTTGAATGTACACCCGACAATTTAAAATTCGGTGTAGACACTTCGTCAAGTAGATTTATTGTCAAAGACATCAATCAAAAATCTTTAAAAAAAATCAGATCAAAAAAATTTGAAGGATACAATTCTATGTAAGTTTATCTCTTCTTTCGAACGATGAAAACTGCACTTCTCTATCGTTGTTTCTATGAAAAGTTATTCAAAAAATCCTCACGTCGCTCTTTTATATCAAACAGCATTAGTATAAACGTCACATTTTACAGAAAAACAGTTATTATCATCATTTTATTATTACGATATTAATTCAATAGTGATCAAATAGCATAGAACAATAGACCGTCATTTTCTCTATTACCTAATAAATAGAAAATTTCTTGAAGGTCTTCTATATAGAAATAAGATAATGACGATATTACCTTTTATATACCCTTAAGTATATTGTCGTCAAAATAACATTGACAACGAGGAAAATACTGGAACTAACACTCGCCGTTTGAACTCATACTGAATTGAGAAGAAGACCTTGGTAAGAGTATAAAACTGTTAAAAGTGTTCGTGTTGATGGGTCTTTCGAGGCTAGTTGTGACCATTTTATTCTATTTTTCGATCCACCTTTAAGTATTTACTAAAAAAATGAAACAGTAAAATTTCAAGGTGAAACTTTGCTCATAGATAGGTCTAATGATTGATAGAATATCACTGAAAGTGAATGTTTTTTTGTTGAGATATTATATTTAAAAGTAAACTATATTCTATGGAAAACGATCATTTATTTAAAAATCGAATATCTCAACAAAAGAATATTTATTTCGAATGAAATTTTCAGGATATCCTATGGATCAATTAGGCCTATCAATCTCACAAATTTTATAACGATATTCTATTATATGATTTTTCAATAGATACTTAAACCTGAATCGAATATTTAGTAAAAGGGTCATAACTCGCTTCTAGAGACTTATATCCATGCATCTATTTTCGATTTTCTTAGTTTTATCGTTATATCCTTGGAAATTCAATATGAGTTTAAACAAGGAGTATCATTTAAACTAATTCATTCATAATATATGTTTAATTAAGTCTTAACTAACAAATTTTGATAATCACTAAACAAAATAAAGACCTAAATTGAAGTTAAGAATCCGAATTATTAAATGGAATTAATCTTAAATTAAAATGGAATTGAAAATAGTATCGTTCTATGATATTGAAACTATTGATTGATGATTGACTTAGTTTAACGAATGATTTATTTAAAATTTGTTAAATATAATTGATGATCTTTTCATGTTTCTCTATTAGGAATCGAAGAGCGAGAGAGAATATAATAAACATTATTTTTCTCTATATATTATAATTAGTTAAGAATAGGAGTAGGATTTCGATAATATCTAATCAGAATAAATAAATCTTTTCTCTCCTTTTCAATAGTCAATTATATTCACATTTTTCAAATGACACAAAAATAATATCAATTCATATATATATATATATATATGTATTTTATTTGAAAAATTAATAAGAGTAATTCTCAGAGAATTAGTCCTAAATAACATTGCAATTTTAATTATTAATGATATATTGAAAAAAGATATTTTGATAAGATTGATACCTATAGAGAAGTAAAAAAAAAAACTAGACATTATTAGAAAAATGAAAGAATTTAAATCCAATTACATTATCACACATTATATTTATTCAATAGAAATCGAACTCTTCATCACCTAACTTTTATTTTATATTATTTTACTTTATTATTATATTTAACAGATTTTAATGGTTACCTTAATGAGAAAGTAGGTCTCATCTATGTTTACTGATCAGAAATTAACTCTCATTCACTTTTTCGAACATAACAGATTTATGATAGACATTTTTTATTAATTTAATCATGTCAATAGAGAAAAAAATCCATCTTTCAACTATTGCAAGAGCTCTTTTTTATCATACTGATGAATCTATTGATTCATCCCTATATTCAAATTTTAATCGA
>CAJNOL010000613.1:16965-29465 GCA_905250125.1 Rotaria sordida | reverse complement strand
CTACTTGGAAAGTAAATAACAACAGCATCTTCACTATTTATCATCGATCTTAATTGTCCTTGTGATAATTCTGCTGAGTTTAGTGAACATATTTGATAACGACCATAATAAATAGCTGTACTACAATTCGAATCAGTGTAACATTGACAAATGCATAATTTACGCGATTGTATATTAGAAATATTAGCAAGCCACGAATTATTATTTATCGGATAAAATATTGCATTGTTAATCACAGTAATCTTTATCATCCATGCTAATCGATAACAACAAATAAAATATAAAATAACCTTGAAAAACATATTCTTTAGTAATTTTATACTAAAAAATATATAGAATTATTAACAGATTCTATCATATCTAAACATTTAAGATTTCAAAGTATTTAAACAAAATAAATATTGATCTCAAATTAGAAAGAGTTTCGCATTTGATAAGAGTTCGAAAAAGTCGAATATATAAAAGATAAACTTGAATTGATAATCTATAAAATAAATCTTATCTTTTTTTAATGTCGATTAGTATTTAAACATTTTATTGAATCACTTTACAATCTTTATAGAAAATGACACCAAATTCATATTCGAAAGTTTTTTATTATTGAAAAAACCGATCATTTATCTTTCGAAATCATCTTTAAGGAAAAAGCAAGAATGATTAAATTATAAATTAGTTCGAATAATATCATTAAAGTATTTTCATTTTTTCAACTTTTAACATTGACTAAACCTTAACGATTTCGAAATCAAACAATATTTTCCTTTCTCCTTTCTACTATTGAAAATTCTAGATCATTGAAACGATGTCATTTTCGATTTATTTTACTTTTTATTAAATACCTACAAATCTCATCTCGTTATAAACTATTCTTATATTAAATCGAAGATAATTATATTAATTTATTTCATATTGGTTTTATTTTCAACTCTGCTACTTAGAGAATGACAATAATAGGATATCTATCAACAATAAAATCATATCATTTTTTATTTATTACCATTTTTCTATTGATCTTTCGACGGTTAATCGTTTGATTTTTATATAAAATGAATAGATCCGATCGATATTCTATTCTATAGTACTCGCTTGTTTCACTTCACTCTAACAATCGAGATTTTTCTTCATAAGATATTAACCTAAACTTTTAAAATATTTCGAAAAAAATCAAAAGATAATTAATTATTTGATTATATTATAAATTGAATCGTATATCGTATATTCGAATATTTCGATCAGATAATAAAAATCCATAGTTAGAATATAAAATTGATAAATTCTATATATATATAGAATTATTTTATTCATCACTATATTATAATTACTTGTTTAAACTTCCCCTCTTAGTGATGATTATCGAGAGTTTAACGAATATTTACTTATCAAATATTCAATATATTCATAACTTTTGCTTTTCTATTCTAAAATGCGTAAGTTGATCAATATTTTCTAGATGAAATATGTTATACCTTATATATTTAATATATACTCTATTAAAAACGAGAATCTAACGATGATAACGATATTTCTATTCACTTTGGTCTATTCTACTCTTTAAATATCAGTTTCTAAAGATGAAATTACTTATATAAAGAGTTTCTATAAAATGAATATGGAATTCAACCAGTTTAAACAAATAAGTGACTAGTTATTCAATCAATAATCGAAGGTTATATATAGAAAATGAAATAGTATATTTTATTGATTGATTACTCTCAAATATCTCAAATCCGTATTGATTAATATGTGCGTCAAAACGAAGACTAATATTAAATATTTAACTAATGTTTATTTGTGTTTTTTTTTAACTGAAGAAAAATCTTCTATAAGTTCTACAAGGATAGGAAAATAAAGATTTAAATCTATACAATACTTTAGTATGACTATTAAAAATGCAAAAATGGCTAATGAGTAGAAAGCAATTCTGATATTCTATTCCTAGACTCACACATTTTTTTTATTTTGACACATTAGTTCTCACCTTAATGTTTATTCAAGAATTTCTCGCTTAGTTCACACAATCTATTCATTTAACTATGTCGTCTTTATCAGTTTGATAAACGTTGATAATTAGCAGTACGTCAACAATAAACGTTCATCGAAACCCAATTGACTTTCTTCTACACTCAACGGATAGAGATATCTCAACGGATAGAGATATGCATATAGGTTAAATTAAATATAATCGTGCGTTAACCCTAAATATTTCATAAGTTAAATATATGAAGAGACACAAAAATAATTTGTTTTATTATATAAAAGTTGATTCTAATGTTTCGAAAGAAAAACAATTTTTGAATATGGTAGATTTATCTAATGGAATTCAGTTAATATATTCAATCTTATTAGTTTTTCTGTATGAATTCTATAAAATTTTTTTAATCGTTGGATCTTGTCATTCTTTTTTTTCTTTTTATTCTTTAATTGTGATCTTTAATTTTTTTTATTTTAAATTTCAAAATGATAATTGAGTATAGGGCGTGAAAATTTTTCTTATTCTATATATATATATATCGAATTAATGTATTTTTATCAATGACATCTTCTTCTCGTATTTCATCATTTATATTATTCTGTGTCTTGTTGACATATATATTATTTAATTGCAATTTTTTTCTCATATTCACATGAAAAAATGAAAGTAGATTTAAACAATTTTTGAATAAGGTATTTTATTATATTTCATAGCTGTGTCAACCGGAAAAATTTTTTTAATATTTCACTGAGTATAAAGAGAAGTTCACGTTGTATAGTTTTGTTTCTCCTTAGTTTAATTATAAAATTGACTTTCCTCATTGAAAAGTGTCAAATCATTTTTCAAGTTTAGATGATAAATGAGTAATTAGGAAAAATTCACAATACATTCAGGTTTGCTCAACACATTCAGTTGAATTAACTTACACTTTAAAAGAATATTTTCGGATTGATTCAACTGGAAATATCTGTGGAAAAAGCGTCACTTTACATTTTTCAGTCTAATATAAATATCTTGTGAACAGTACAAGATCAATGACTGAAATTTTTATCACTTATACTATCTCAACAAATTATTTCGACACCTTTTTAACCGATTTTGTGCAGCCAATTTCATAACGAACAAACAACATTTTCTAAACTTTGATTACACCGTTCTATAGTCTATATTCTCGACTTTATTCTATGTGGAAAAAACATTTTTTTTTAACAAATCTTTTACAAGTTTTTAAGTTTTTTTCAATAAACCACTTGATTTCATAGGCAAAAAAATTATTTGAACATTTGTATTTCTCCTTTTATATGAGTCTTATTCGACATGAATATATTTTGAATAATACCTCATTCGATAGAAAAAATACTTCTCTACACCTTATATACTTTACAAATCGAAAATATATTGATAATATATCGATCACTATACGTTTTACAGAGAATCTCAACTTTTTCTGGTTAAATAAGAGGAAAACTCAACTCAATATATATCATTCGATAGAAGAAAAAAACTAAATCGAATCGTGTCCTTCATTTTAAAAATTAATTAAATAAAACAACTATTAATTCCTAATTACAATTAGACGTTTCTCTAGGTCTTTCATTAATCCAAATTTTTCAAGTGGAAAACTCGTTTGAAATTTCTTTTCAAAGATATACTCTTCTAGAAGGTGTGTCAATGTCTAAACACAATGTTCATTCCCATAGCTACACTTACACTCTACTCTTTCACATTATAAATAGAAACCATCAAACTCCATTTAATAAAACCTTTATAGTTTAACAAATATTCTTGAAAAGATTTTCATCAATAATTTCAAAATGAAAATGAAATCGAACAGTAACTAACAACATCCCATTAAACAACTTCATACATCGCAAATCTTGAGAAAATTTATTAACACATTCGCCACGATCATATTCACCGGTGCGTCCCACTACATTTTAATAAGAAACTTACCAGGAAACATATCCAACTGTCGGACGCCATTCGAGCCCATATTTTGGCTACTAGTAGGACTCAGTGAGACTAAGAAAACCCTAAAAGGGTTCGTGCCTATGACGTGTTCCTGATGAGATATCAACTTTTTAGTGAATTTTCTCTGTAGCACCTTAGTTTTGCAGCGAAGCTATATTTTCGAATTCTGACTTGAAACTTTCCCTACATAAAGGCCTCAGCTAGACTAGCTTTGATAAAAAATTTCAGAAGTTTTGAACAAAGTCTCTTCGAGATACCAAGTTTTCAAAAAATGTATATTATATATACTATCTATGAAAAATGGTCTGTGTCTTCATAGTTCGGGATCTCGAAGAGACTTTGTTCAAAACTTCTGAGATTTTTTATCAAAGCTAGTCTAGTCGAAGCCTTTATGTAGGGAAAGTTTCAAGTCAGAATTCGAAAATATAGCTTTGCTACAAAACTAAGGTGCTACAGAGAAAATTCACTAAAAAGCTGATATCTCGCCAGGAACACATCATGGGCACGAACCATTTTAGGGTTTTCTTAGTCTCACTGAGTCCTACTAGTAGCCAAAATATGGGCTCGAACGGTGTTCGACAGTTGGATATGTTCCCTCGTGAGACGGTACATAGGACAAATTACAGCCTTATGTAGTGGACGAGTCGGAACTATTTTAAATGAGAATATATAAAGATGAAGATTAGATTCTCCGATGCATACAATCTATCATTTACCTATCGTTTAAACCATTCAGCCATATTCACAAGATATCAACTTCTACATGTTCATAATCGTTCTAAAATCCTATTTAATACAGTTTTTTCAAAGTTTTTTAAAGTTCTCATATGAATAAACAATTATCTTTTAGAGAATACGAGATTATTTAGACAACATTAAACAGAATAAATTTAGAAAATTTTATATTTTTTGGAGAAATATCTTTTGATTATTATCAACTCGAAATAATTAGTTACATTCAAAAAAAAAATAAATTTTAAATGCGAAAATAAAAAACTACTTATAATGAAAAGAAAATAGATATTTTTATAGTATGGTTTAGTTTATTTGGAAATTTTAATCTCACCGTATCTCCAACTAACAATTAAATCAACTTTGCTTAACCTTAAGTTATTCTTAAATTCAAAAAATGATTAAAATTTATATTTAAAATACGATAAAATTCTGATATAAAAACATTTGAATTATTTTAAGTTTTTTTTCGAAAATTTAGTGCATCTAATAATTTTAAAATATATTAATTAGTACTCTTCGCTGCGAGATAGATACTCTAGAGAATCTACTGAGTTAAGGGTACCCGAAAAAGTATCCTGTTACCAGTATGTCACAGGAACTTTTGGGCACCAAAGTACTTCGAAGTACTTTCAGGTACCTAACTGGTACTTTAACAAGTACCCTGCTACAATATGTGTAGTAACTGGGTACTTGAAGGTATTGATCAGATACTCAATTGGGTACTATTGTATAGTATTTCTAGGTATCCTGTTACAAAAATTTCAGTATGTTCAGGATCGAACCTGACCTTTCACCTTTTTTTAATTTTTGTTTCTCTCAAAGCAATTTACTACATTTTTTTTTCGATTTTATTCAATTTACTTTTTTCAATTCCTAAAACTTAGCAGATACAATCCCGGGATCTGACCCGACTTGAGTTGGTCAGGTATTCATCAGACCACTTCGGAGTAGTCCGCTCTTAATCTACGATCAAGATCGGCACGTTCTCGACTAAGAAATAGTCAAGAAATAATCTAGAAAAAATTAGTATGAAAATAGATTCATTTCTTATGTCTTACTCAGTTGTTTATATGGAGCCGTGCGTGAAAAAGAAAACAGTAAATGAATAGTCGCTACACAGAACGCAACAAATATAGGGTACCCTGTATACCTTGACTCAGTAAAATTACAGATGCGAGTACCCATACAAGTACTTCTTAAGTGAGGGTACTTTTATGGGAACCACACTCAGTACCTACATCAGTATAATTACTCAGAATTTTTGAAGTATCCATATTGGGTACCCTGCTAGGCCCTTCTCAGTACATGGGTACCCTGAACTCAGTACTTTCTCTAGGGTCCTCGTGTCAAATCAGTATTTACATTTGTTATTGAGAATGATGATTGATTTTTTTTGCTCGTCAGATGACTAAAGCGAAAGTTGTGCAAAAGTTGATTATGAGACGAAAAGGTGGAAGTTAGTTGAAAAAATTAGTCAAATCAATTAAGATTTATTCTCTTGATTTTTCATTTATGTTAACGAACAAATCGTTTTCTTCGAATTTCTCAAATATAGTCTTGTCATTAATTGACTGATATTTTTCTATAAATAAAGAATTAAATCAGAAGAAAACAACTTATTTTACTTTATTATTGATAATTAATCATATTAATCAAAGATTAGAAATACTTATAGACAATTCTATATAAACTAGAGGCCCCTGTCAAGGGTTTTACTCAAGGGGGAAAAGCGAGACTCCAGGAGTCCGCATTTCTACTGTACTTCCGCCGTACTCTCCTGTACTTTCACTATACTTTTCTGTACTTTCCTGTAGTTCCATTGTACTTCTCTGTACTTCCACCGTACTTTCCTGTGGTTCGACTGTACTTTCCTGTACTTCCACTGTGCTCCGAGAGTACGGGAGTCTCGCCTTTTCCCCCTGGCTGAATTTTAATATAATAGGAAAAATTGATTTAATTTACATAAGAAAAAAGTTTTTGAATGTAAAATATAATATAGATATGACTGAGATATATATATAATGAATGGACATAGAAGATGTATATCAGCTTTCTCGAGCGTAACGCGATGACGCTTTTGCCACAGTACTTTTAACTTTTATCACTAATAAGATTAGCTAGAACGTTTACTGTTGTATCGAAAGATAAGTCTCTGCCTTCCACATAACCTGTGAAAATTGGAGCTTATTTGAGTGGGCCGTCAAAAATTTATAGCAAAAATAAATGGCGTAACGCGATGACGCGCACGGAACAAAAAGTTGAGGGTAGTGCGTTCGCTCTTTATTTTTCTGCGAATGTGAACTCTTTAGAACACAACACTCTAAAGACTTTTTGTAGTAAACAGTGTGAGGTATTCAGCGATGAAAAATATTTTTCAAATTGACTTCTTATTTTGAAAATAGAATGTTTCTATCAATGTAACGCGATGATGCACTTGTAACGCGGTGACGCTTACTTTTACCAACAAGTTTTTTTTATGGCATTTTTTGGTACAAGTACAACTGTAAAGACAACATACTACTTTTTTTTCAATCTATATCATAAAGAGGCGTCAAATATCACATTTATTAATAATTTTCATATACAAATGATGAAAATAAATTAATCAACGATATCAATATAATAAGTAGTCAATCGATATAATAAAAATAAAAAATCTTTTCGTCATCAAAATAAAATACTATGTTAATATAAAATAGTACAAGATTGGAGTATGAAACACAAAATAACTACTGTACACGTACAACAATCTTGTTCGTAATGCTAATCTTGATAAAATATAGTCTCACTATGTTCATATAAAATAATACTTAATTAAATGAAAGAGGAATATTTTACATGGTACAATTTTTTAACTTGGAAATCGATATGTCTTTTTAGTTGTACTATTCGAATAATATTTATACTCAATTGTATTATTTTCAAGTACATTGATTGAATGGATCTTTTTTGTTTCTGGTACTATTTGTATTAATTGAAAAATTGGTTCCATTTTTGCTTTTGATTGCTCAATTTGACTTTCTTCTAACTCATTAACATTAATAGTACTTGTTTTAGATCGAGCAGTTTCCACAAATTCAGCAGCTGAACTACATTGTTGGCCACTCATAATTGCATTGTAGACCAGACGTTTTGTTGTTCCGCCAACTGCATCTACCACGCCCTTCCCATGGGAGGTGGCAAAAAAATTCCAAGATAATTTGATCTAAATAATTTTAAATTACATTATAATTGAAACTTTGTAAAAGTATAATTTAAATAATTACTTGAAAATCTGCAGCTAAACGACATAGATTCCTAAACAAAAATTTTTGTTTGAACTGTTGGCTTGCACCATCAGAAAATATATGAATTTGTTTTAACTGTTGATATTGTTGTTTCAATTTCAAAAATAAATCTTCTAATACAGCACTTACACAATACTTATCATGTGTAAGATTATCTGTTACATAAACAAATGAATAACCAACATTTAAACACCAAGCATAGCAAGTAATTAATGAAACTGATTTTTTTGAAAAATATGAGCTTTGTATAGAATCTTGAACATCGATTCGAAAATTTTCACTAAAATCAATTCGTAAACAAATAATTTCATTAGTTGAATTTGTTTTTATTTTTTCAAAATAAGCTGCTTGCTGACGTTTAATAAATACATGTGATAAAAATTCATTAACTTTTGATTTCAAAATTGCTAAACAATCTTGAATTGTACCATTAAATTCAACTTTTCTTGAAAAACCATTTTTTAATACCCATTGATACCAATTAATTGTTTGTGTAAAATCAATAATATGTTTTGTTATATTATTATCAAAATTATTTGCACACAAGGAACATCGACTAAACATACAATTTTCATCTGTTTCACAACAGACAAGTGTTGCTGAAAATGCTTGAAGAGAATTTAAACCAGAACATGAAATATATCTTGATAAAGGTTTTATTAACAAATTAATATTTTCGTGATAAGCACATAAACAACTACGATGTGACATGTGAGACTGTAATAAAATATTTAATGGTCGTAAATCATTGAATGATGTTAATGATAAATGAACATTTGTATTGTCGTATTCAGTTAAAAATAATGAATGTGCTTCACGTGAGCTAAATAACAGAATTCTTTTTTGTACTGTTGTTGATTGACCATTATCATCTTTAATTGTGATAAAGTCTCGTTTGCCTGGTAACTGATAGCTTATATCATCTCGATTATAAAAATTTATGACCAATTGTTTTAATTCAATTGGTAATGAACGTTGTACACGTTTGTGATGTGATATTGTTTTAGGAATGATGTCAAGTTCTTGTGCAATATGACGTATTACAGTAACACGTTTATTTGTATCTTTTGGTAAAGATTCAACAACACGTTTAACTGCTTTGCCAAGTGTTTGAGGACATTTATATGATGATTGTTTATTATTTGTACCTTCAAGGTTTTTTTTAGCACGATATTTTTTCGATGCTTGTTTTTGCCTATTACGTAATTGTTGTAATGAATAATCATTTAAATTTTTACGTCTATTATTATCACGAATGCGTGATTTTTCTTTCATTTGATCAAATTTTTGTTTATTTTTCAATAAATTTATTCGATACATTTTTTGTCGTTCAGCGTTTGATTTTGCCATTAATTTAGTTATTACCGTAATAATGATATATATTAATATTCAACGAATTTAAAGAATATTAGAATGTTTTCAATTAATAAGAGGTTGATATAGTTTTGAAAGGTACAAAGTTGACATTATTTTTAGAATTAAAGATGATTGACTCGATTAAAACAATACGTTAATTTGAATTGGTACTTTTATTTTTTATTGGCTATTGTTTATGTGGACCAATCGAATATATTCTTATCACAATTTACCAATAATCAATGATACAATCCATTATCTACTCTGAATAGTGAATTTTGAATACTGATTCCATGTCCAAAAACCTCTGTTCTTAAATATCCAAAAATCACGAAAAGTGTAAAAAGCGTCATCGCGTTACGTATGGCTACTATACAATGAATTCTTTTTCTATAAGAATACATGCATCAGATAGCCCATATTAAATTAGCTTTAGACACCGAATGTTCCGTAAAAAAAGTTGACGCGAACAAATGAAAAAAACAAAAATACTTATTTTTCGTTACGCGATGACGCTATAAATTTGATAGTTTTACTGAATGTGGCTATGACAAACTGTAAAAAATAGGAAATCGATTGTTGTGCCAAATTATACCCTTATTAGCATAGAGTCAAATGCTCTTGATTACTTTTGTGTATATCAAAGTGTATCGATAGAAGTATTAGATTAATTACGAGATTGATATGATTATTCTTCTTTGCATATTAGAGCCATCTTTATTATTAAACACTGACTATGATTCTCAACACTAATTAAAAGAACAAAATATGTTTCTGTACCCTACGAACTATGCTCTACAAGATAGTAATAATGAATTACTGAAATGATGATTTTGAATTTATAGTGACTGAGGTTACGCGTTACGCGTTTTTGCTGATATATATATATATATATATATATATGTATACTTGTTTTTTTCGTTCTATGACCAATCATCTGAAAGTTCCTGAAGAACTGAAAAAACAGTTGTTAAATATAATATAAATTGATCAAAACAATTTTGAAAGAATTCAATTCGAAAGATTAGAAATGAAAATGAAAGATTAGGTTTTTTTTTTGTTTTTTTTGAAAATGATATTTTAATTAAAATATCTCTAGAATAATAATAACTGTTCATCTTGTTATTCAATCGTTCTATATTGACAAAGTAAATAAAAAAATGTTCTTCTCTCATTCAAACATAAATGGTCAATTGATGTTTAACGAACGATTTAAAAAATATTTAATTTGATTGATATATTAATAAATTAGTATTAAAATAAAATCTTATATGAGATAATATTTGATAAAAAAAAATAAAAAATCGTTAATAATCGATTTGTTTTTTGATAAATAAGTGATGATTATTTATTTGATAAATGAAGTATAATTCTTTAAATTTGTCAATAGAAATGAAATGATAAGAGAAAATAAATTGATGATAGAGTTGAGTGGGTGTCAATCATTAACAAATCAATCGTTCTCTCTTCTATTTTATGAAATTTTTATCGATCATTATATTTATCTTTGGACATGCAAAGAATATTGATCTTCGATTAAAGACGATCAATATTTGAAAAAGAAAACGAAGACATTATTATTCACTTTAATAAGATACATACGTTTTTTTTTTCAAACGGTAGAAGTTTATACATTAGAAATCCAATAATGGACATTTATTATTATTCATCATTTATCATTTTTCTTTTTTTTATATTAGTTAATCCATTTTCAATAATTAATGGTTGAAATTTTTTTTTTTTTATTTTTATAAATAATTAATTTATTATTTCGTCTTTTTTTTCTTAATTAATAAGGTCAATTTTATTTGTCAAAAATATGTTTTATGACATTTGACAATGCAACAGTAACATACGATCCTTTGTATCCAAATGCAAGGTTTCGATATTTCTTTTGTTTTATCTTAAATTTCATTGAATAAATATATTATTTTAGTATATTATTATGTCCATCATCATGTTATACAATCAGATATTTGACTAATCAAGACGAATATCCAATATTTGGTAATGAAACATATTCTGGAGTATGTCGCTTTTTTTATTTTATTTAAAAAGAAAATCTAAATAAATTTGCTAAAAGAATTCATTGGTATGTAAATCAGCAATGCATGATGGTCGTATTGCTCCATGGAATGAAGAAAATTCTCGAATATTAATTCAAAATATTTCTAGACAATCATCTATATTTGAAAGTACTCTTAGAAATGGAATTCTATCAGCTAAGTTAGTTTGAAATTTTATTTTATTTATTTATTTATTTATTTATTTGATTAAGATCAACATCATCATCATATAATAGTTATAGATTTGTTAATAATCGAATAAATGGTTTGAAAAAGAAAAAAAAGAAAAAGTGAAATATTTCTTGTATATTTGTAGAAATGTCAATAATTGATATAGCTATTGAACATCGAGGATATCTTTATAGACAAGATAAAGAATCAAGTATAACATGTCGAAGTCAAAATGATTTATATTCAATTGAACCAATTAATATTGATAATGGATGTACAGATTTATAATAAAATAAAAACATTTTAATTTAAATAAATATTTTATTTAGGGAAACATTGGATTGAAAATCGTTTAAAATATTTTACATTTCCATCGAATATGACACGAGATGAAGCATTAACATTTTGTTCAAATAATAATGGAACATTAATCTATTGGTTTAATAAAACTGAACAAGATATTCTTCAAAGTTTGCTTGGTTTTTTTTTTTTAATTATTTTTATTTAATAATTAAATAAATCTAGATACTATTTTAACAACAATTCATCAATTATTTCGTTATCAAAGAAATGCAGCTAGAAATGATACACTTTCTTTTTTTATTGGTTTAAAAAGAATTAATAATATTCAACAATGGGAATCAAATGTAACTTTTTATTATTAAGATTTATTTTAAATAAATTTTTTTTTTTTTAAAAAAAATCCAAGGTTATTAATTTAAATGAAGAACGATTGGAAATAAATGTAAATGAAGTTAATAATAATGATGATTATTGTACAATAATTCAATCATCTACTGGAAATCCTCAATCATATAGAATATATTCTCATCAATGTTATGATCAAAATATAAGAGCATATCCTCTTTGTAGAATTATTCGTATGTTTATTTTATTATTTATTTATTTATTTATTTATTTATTTATTTATTTATTTATTTA
>CAJNOL010000613.1:0-16955 GCA_905250125.1 Rotaria sordida | reverse complement strand
TTATTTATTTATTTATTTATTTATTTATTTATTTATTTATTTATTTATTTATTTATTTATAAACATTAGCATCATTAATTGATAAACAATCTGATTTTATTTATCGTCTTGAATCCGATAGTCAATCAGGAAATTTAACAGGTGTTATAGATTTTTGTTCCGAATTAGGTGGTTATCCAATTTATGCTAATAATGCTTATGAATGGCAATTAATTCAAGGTTTTTTTTTTATTTATTTATTAATACTCATTTTATAATTAAATCAAACGAAATTTTGACTAATCCTTCCATTTAAATATTTGACCTTATTTTCTAGATTATTTTGAATAATTCAAAATAGTTCCTTTCTTTTTAAATTTTTCTCATTTTTAAAAAAATTTTTTCAATTTGAAAAAAGAAAAAAAAACCCCTCATTTGAGATAAACTATCGAGAAAAGTTTCGATAAATATATAAATTAGATACGATAAATTTGAAATCTTATTTTGAAATGAAGGAAGTATCCTAGAGAGTTACCATTTAAAAGACTTGTATATGGATATATCTACCTAAATCAACGCTAATACCAACTCCCTATATGGTCGGAAACGATCATATTTAAGATTTTGAGGGCGAAAAAAAGATTTATTTCATCGTATATCCCACCTATATTGAGTATGAAATAGTAAAATGAATTCATCTGAATGAATTATCTTAAATAAATAAACGAAATAAAACTATTTATTCCTCAGTCAGTTCCTCCTAATTGACGATCTAAAATGAATAAAATAAATAATCCTATTTGTTGAATTCGTTTGTATGAATTATCTTAAATAGATTTAATTAAAATCGTAAATTTTCTATTGAACTGGTCCCAATAAGTGATCGAAAATGAATAAAATAAAGTGAAATAGTTACTGTTTATTGAATAGATCCTAATTGATGATTTTAATTGAATAAAATAAAAAAGAATAGAAGATAATATTTTATTATTATTCAGTTTATCCTAATGGTTTATCGAAAATAAAATAAAATAAAAATATTTTCTTTATTACTGAACTAGTCTCTCAAGATCATCTAAAATGAATTAACTTAAATAATATAAAATAATATAAAATGGTTCATTTTCATTGATGATGCTACTTCGTCCCTCAAAAAAAGTCACTTTTCGTCAAAAAAAAGAAGATTATAATTAAGATAAACGCATGGAAAGATAGATCGAGTTCTAGTCTTCCAGAAAGAATATCATTTTTAAACCGACACTCCTTTTATACCAGAAATTTTTGACAATTTCTATCGTCAACTTGTTAAAAAACAGATTTTTTTCTCCCGAAAAAATCCAAAGTATTTTTCGTGTTTTTCCTCAGTCTATGGTTTGTTGAGTAGGCAACTAAAATT
The DNA here is from genome assembly GCA_905250125.1 of Rotaria sordida. NCBI lineage: Eukaryota > Metazoa > Rotifera > Eurotatoria > Philodinida > Philodinidae > Rotaria > Rotaria sordida. The sequence goes on along the minus strand of CAJNOL010000613.1, from coordinate 15,580 downwards.
TCTCTCTTTAGACTGATTGAATATATTTATATTATTTTTCTTCTTCTTCGAAAATATCAAGATCCAACCTCTGATAGAGTCACTTTTTTAAATTAATCTTTTATTTTTATTATATATTGAAACACTTATAGAAGACAAAAACAAATTTTTAGAGAGTTTTTTTAAGATCTTCAACTTGTTACTCTTTTTTGTTCTATAATAAGTAAGAATTTAAAAGAAAATATTCTCTCAGACTCCCCATTTTGACATGCTCCTTCAAACAAATAAATAAATAAAATATAACGAATCAGCCTCAACGGAGAAATTTAGTTAACCAAATGATCAATATTTTACTCTTGTTTGGTTCATATATACCTCAAACGTCACACTAGTGGACTGAAAATTTGACCACAACCTCTCGACTACAGCTCCAACATATCCTCCAAAATTGATTGAATTACAATCTATATAAAGCAATATCGACTTTTCAGAGTAAGGGACCTTAAAATCAATATAGTTACTATTTATTGGATTTATCTTCTTAAATAACTTTCTATTGTAATCCATTAATCTGCATTTTTTTATCATCTATTGACTATATTTTATAATATATTCTCCCGTCGTCTACCTCTATCCATAGTTTAACTGGTCCATTGTACGCTTATCACCCTTGTTAATCATCACTTTATATTAGTCAAAAGTAGTGTCAAATCTAACTAATACATACATGATTGCGGAGCTGTCCGATATATGTGCCTAAGCATAAGACCGAAATTTAACGAATATATAAACAATAAGTGAGAAAGTATGATATACTCTTGCGAGAATCAGTATCTATGATAGACCGAAGATATCAGTTTTTTTTGTCGAATGTTCCGATCGTACTCGCCTCTTTTCGCTAAATTTTCTTAGTTTTGCCAAGACTAATCGTATAGGATATTATACAATGGTATACGAAGCAGAGATATTAATCTATGAATGACTTCGTATAGACGCATCGTATAAGTAAGAGATGTAGGATATCCGTATATATCTGTAAATGATTGTTTAAGAGCATCTATGTTCGACCTGACTATCGATATACACGAACCGAAGATAATCAACATTCGGGAGATATATTCAGAGTTATAGTAGAATTGTCAAACGTTAACTTTATATGAAAAAATATCCGATTTTGTTTGTTCGATAAATAGGAAGAAAAAGAAAAGAAAATATTATTTTATAGAAAAAAAAAAACTGATTTATAAATTGACTTTCTATCGTTTCTGCTTCGAAAATGTGATAATATTCGATTGTTTGTTCGTGATAAGATTCGAATAAAATCAAGTGTTGATAGTAAAGATGATAATTGTTAATAGATTGATTTATCTATTATCCAATAAAGATAAAACATATTCAGATTTTTCATTATTTATTTATCTTTTCATCTATTTAATTCGTTTGTAATATAGTTCATCATCATCATATATAGAGAAATTTTCATTAAAACAAAACAAAATCACTTTTAGAGTTGTTAAGTTTGATATTTTATCAATTGGAATAAATAAGTAAATGATAATATCTAATATATAGGTGGATCTGTGTGTTGTATCTTATTTAAAATAGATATCCAATACGGACGAGTTTCCATCCGAGATGATAGTCGAGCTAAAGATGGTATTGCCTGATCGATTCAGTTTGAAAATCTAAAATGAAACGAAAACAAGAGTTTGATTTTCTATGAATTATTTTTGAAAATTTAAGAATAAGATTTCGAATAATTCTGATAGATCGATATTATATTAAAATAGATATTCAATAGGATATATTAATTATATTTTATAAATAAATTTAAATATTAAATAAACGAATTAATAAGAAAAATTCTTCATATATAACAATCGATATATAAATTTTAAATATTTTTTTAGTTAAATTAATATTCGAAAAAAAAAAATCTACTCTCATTATTGAAATAAATAATAAATCTATTCTTTAAATAAATAATAAATCTATTCTTTAAATAAATAATGATCGTCAATTATTTTTATAATATATTATCAATATCTATAATATAGTTAGTTAATTGAAATAATTTGCTTTTTTTTTTAAATTAAATTATCAGATTTTTATTAAACGAAATCAATATATTCGATCTATATTTATTGACAATAGAAATATCGAGATTTGTTGAATATATCTAAAAGGATATATTAAATATTTTCACTAAAATTTTAAATAAATAAATAAATAAACTAAAATAAAACTTCGAAAATATTTTATCTTTAGAAATAATGTTAAAAGATGAAAATTTTAACTCAAATTATGTTTATACCGGTTTAATATCTCAAAGTAAACAAGTTAATAATGCATATTGGATGCCAAAAAATATTTCCGTATGTTTTATTTTGTTTAATTAGAAAAAGAAAGAAAAAACAAATGTTCTATTTATTATAAAAACTAGTATAATAGTTCATTAAATTATATATGGTTTGCATCTTCACGAGGTTCAGATAGAATTGGTTATCATTTATCAAAAGCTAATGATGAATCTTATTATGGTTTATATGATATTAATCCATATTCAAATTTGAATTATCTTAGATTTTGTCGTAAAAATGATATTAAAATTTTAATAAAACAATCTTCAACTTGTCAATATAAAGATTGTAGATCAAAATGTCTTAATATAACACTTCCAAGTCAAACAGACGATGGAAGATTTGGTTTTTATGGTTGTTTTCCAAAAAATAGTTTAGCTTCTATTGTTTATACACAATCATTTCCAATTGATGGTATTTAAAAAAAGATTTTTTTTATTTTTTATTTTAAAAAAACTTTGAATTAAGGTGATTTTATTCGACCAATATTACCAATGGAATATAGTGTTGCTCTTCGTAGAAGTTCAAATCAATCTTTAATATTTAATTTTAGTCAAGTTGATAAAGATCTTCGTTATGATTGTTATCAATATATTAATTTAGATAAAAGTTCAAGATTAGATGATACAATTCGATTAAATTGTGATTCATCAAATACAAATAATAAAACAATAACTGGTATTAGAATAAAAAGAGATTTTAATGGTTTACTTTCAATTGGTTTAAGAGAACGAAGACTTTCTGCTCATCATACAAGATTTATTGATTATCAAGATTGTATATTTAGTTATTTATTTATATTATTTTCCTTTAGTTTTTTTTTTGTTTTTGTTTTAAATCTAGCTGGAAGTCGATGTCGTTATCAAGGAATTTATCATCCATATATAAATCAATGTATTTGTGCACCGGGATTTTATGGTAATGAATGTCAATATAGTAAGTTACACTTAATTAGAATTTATTTTTATTAAAAAAAGCGAAAATAAAAAAGGTTGTCCATCTGGTTATTATGGACAAAATTGTGATTATCATTGTTCAGGTGATGATGATTATTGTCAAGGTTTATTAATTTGTTTATCTGATCCATATGGATGTTCTTGTTATTCGGGTTGGTATGGAACTAATTGTAATATAAGTAAGATTTAACATTTTTTTAAATAAAAATTTTTAAAAAAAAATCAATCTATATAATAAAGGTTGTCCATCTGATCGTTATGGACCTGATTGTTCTTATAGATGTTCTTGTCCTTCTTGTAATAGATTTACAGGTCTTTGTAATTGTCTTGGAACTGAATGTTATCAAGGTAGGATTTTATTTATATTATATATAAATAAATTATTTTCACTTATTATTTAATAATCTCAAACTTTTTAACAAATTAATTTAATATTCTATAAATATATAATGTCAAATATTCTAATAGATGATTATAGATAGTTGAAATATTAAATTCAATTTAAATAGAATTATTAAATTGATTTTTAATTTATCTTTTAAATAAAATAATGATAAACTATTATTCTTTTCTTTGGCATAGTTAACATTTTCTAAAATCTAAATAAAATATTCTATTCTTATTTAATTGTTTGAAAAGAAAAAACCCATGGTTTTATCTTTCTCCGAGAGAGATTATTGAAAAAAAGCCTATTGAGATGTTAACTGAAATCTAATAAAGTTAATTGAATAATTGATCTACCTATTCATATTTCGATTCGGTAAATATTATTCTTATTAGATTTATTTATGTTTAATAATTGAAATATTTCATAAAATAAATCCTATAGATAATCAACAATTGGAAACGATTTTAAAATAATAAAAAAAAAAAAAACGTTAATTATTTAAAGAATAGTTTTTGACAAAATTAATGTAAACCTTTAAGAATGAATCATTACTTATCCTAAAATACTTGGTCTTAGAAGAATCTTTTGAGAAAAACGTTTCTCCATATTAGAAGGTCACCTTGGAACGAACGATATAAATTTTTGGAATGGAAGGGCATGCCTTCTTATGTTTTGGGAAGAAGGAGGGGATACTCGATGTTAGAAGAGGTACCTTTCTTTTAGTGACATTTGATAGAACCAGACGCGTTAGCTCTTTTCACACTCTCACCGTCACAAACAAATTTATCAATATTTTTTTGTTTATCTTTTACCGTTTAATATTGATTAAAAAATAATTCGAATTTCGTCTAGCCGAAAATTAGTAATTCTAATCTCGTCCATAATCAGTTTAGTCGAACTTAGAATTCCACTTTAGTTCAGACGAAGTTAGAATTCCAATTTCGGCTGGACGAATTCCGAATCAGGTTGCATTCCAATTTCGGGCACAACATATATATATGTATTCCTGATCCTATTCCGAGTAATAGAATTCTATATGAATAAATATTAAGGAAAAAACACGATGATTTTAGTCTGAATAAATCCTCCTATCTGTATTGCTAGAAGAGGAATATATTCGATCTTCATAGTCAATCATATAAAAGATAATTAACGGTTGTTTAAGACCGTGTTTATTTAATCTGTCTGTTTGAAAGTTTTTATCGAAGATTTGTCTATCAGTAAGTTATTTAGTAAAGACGAGATAATATCTTTTATGGATATTCGAATAAAAAAAACAAAGATTTAGTCTAGGATATATTGATAATAATAAGGCTCTTATTGATCTAGTTTATATGAATAGAATGATATTAATCGGTGAATCCTTAAAATACAGGGTGTCCCAAAAGTCATATTCACTTAAGAAAATTGAATATCTCCATTACGATTCGAGCAAACGTGCTGGTTTTTTTATCAGTGATAGAAGCATGCGCCAAGTTTATATCCATAAAGACATGTCTAGGGAGACCCTTTGTTAAATATCACTATTGACCTCAATAAGAAAGATGTACTTTTTCACAGAGAGAAAAAAAAAAACAGTATACTTAACGGAGGATTTCTCTCGGCATGTCTTTATGGATATGAAGCCTGAACATGCCTCTCTTATTGGTAAAAAAATCAGCTCGTTTGCTCTAGCCGTAATGGAGATATTCAATTTTTATTTTGGCAAACTGGTTTTTGGATCATCCTGTATATGGTCCAAAAATCACGATACCAAGAAAAAATTAAATATCTCCGCTACGGCTCGAGCAAACGAGCCGATTTTTTTACCAATAATAGAAGCATATTCACATTTTAAATCCATGCGGACAAGATTAGAGAGAGCCGTTATAAAGTACCACTAATGACCTCAACAAAATAATTTTACTTTTTCGTATATCGAATAGAAAACAATATACTTAACAAAGGATCTCTCTAGGCATGTCTTTATGAATATAAAGCTCGAACATGCCTTTATCATTGGTAAAAGAATCAGCTCGTTAGCTCGAGCCGTAGCGGAGATATTCAATTTTTTTGGCAAAATGACTTTTTTTTCTAACTGTGAAAAAGTAAATTTTTCTTGTCTTCGGTCAATAGTGATACTTAACAAAGGGTCTCCCTAGACATGTCTTTATGGATATAAACTTGGTGCATGCCTTTATCACTGATAAAAAAATCAGCACGTTTGCTCGAGTCGTAATGGAGATATTCAATTTTCTTAAGTGAACATGACTTTTGGGACACCCGGTAATATATTCAAGATAAATCTAGAGATAAAATAAAAGTTTTTATTTTGAAAATTGAACTAAAGATATTTATTTCGATTATTTTCATTTGATAAAATGTTTTTTTTTTATTTTTTATTAAAATAAATATCTTTAGGTATTTATAGTCGTAGTGAAATTGAATCTCGTTGTTCATCATCGTCACCAAATTTGGCTTTATTAATATCAGTTCCAATAGTTAGTGTTGTTCTTATTGGTGGAATAATTGTTGGATTATTATTTTGGAGAAAACGACGTTCAACAGATGAAGAAAATTTATTTCAACATTCAGGTGTTCGTTTTTCATCGGATTCATATCGATCATCAATAGAACAAAATCAATTTCAAAGAGATTATAATAATATACTTAGTGAACGTCTGTGATAATTCGATTTAACAAAAAAAAAAGAAAAAAAATCATTTTTTTTTTTGTTTAATATGATTTAAATGACAACAATCGAGATATTTGACTTTTTTTTCTTAACAAATAAAATCTTTTCAAATTCGATTTAATCTAATGGTTTTTATTTCTCTATAAAAATCATTTTATTTAAATAAAAATAAAGTTTATCAAAAAAAAAAAATCTCTTAGTTTTTATTAAAAACTCTTATTCAATAAATAACAATATCAAACCATTTATTTTCTTAGTGGATTTATTCTTTATTTTTCATATTTCATTATAAGATTAACAAATAAATATTTTTTTTGCTTTTTTATAAACAAAAGTCAAATATGAAATGAGAAATTTAAATTTAAATTTAATAAGATATATTTTATGAAAAATCTTTATCAATATTTTCTTTTTTCTTCTTTCATTTTACATAGACTCAGACGAGGAGAACAAATTCAATTTCTTTACTTCACAATTACACAACTATCGACCAATACAAATAAATACTTACGGCATATCAAAAATAGTTACGGAATTACTCAAATTATTTATAAAAAGGTTTAACAAACTTTATTTTTCAATAGTCTTGAAGGGAAGAAAATTGTCTATTTTTCTATGCTATTTTATCATATTTGAACTAATATAATTATAATAAACTTTCGAGAAGACTTGTTTTACTATGAAATGTATCTAATAGTACTAGGGCCTATTTGATATTTTTTTGGATAACTTTTCATATAAACAAGATGGAGACCTACGATTTTCATCGTTCGAAAGAGAATATCAAGATGTATCGAATTATGTAATATACGTTTTCTTAGTATATGATCTACTATTAGTCTAATCAGTTTTCTAACTGTGGAGAAAATGATTTCTTATCAAAAAGGAAACAATAAAAAGTTCTTTTACAAGAAAATGCCAGAAAAATCAGTTAAAACTTCGACTAGGATACTTATCGTTTCTCAATGATTAATTTTAAATCTCTGAAGCTTGTATAGTTTTTTAGACCTTCCACCATCGGTTTCAACACATACTTGACAATTAAGAATTTATTCTAAACACCGCACAAGTAGGTTTGTTTTCAAAAACGTTTATTGAAAACCTTTAAAACAGTCATATAAAAAAAAATCTATACTATGTCACTCGATGCATTTTGATCTTCTCTTTCGAACGATGAAAATCGTAGGTCTCTATCTTGTTTATATGAAAATTTATTCAAAAAAATATCACATAGGCCCTAGTACTATCAGATACATTTCATAGTAAAACAAGTCTTCTCGAAAGTTTATTATAATTATATTAGTTCAAATATGATAAAATAGCATAGAAAAATAGACAATTTTCTTCTCTTCAAGACTATTGAAAAATAAAGTTTATTAAACATGTTTATAAATAATTTGAGTACTTTCGTAACTATTTTTGATATGTCCGAAGTAGTTGTGGAAGTCGAATTCTCTTCTAAGACCGTCTTCCTTGGATATTTTTCGTCATGAAAGATCGTTCAGATGTAAATATAATAAAATGATTGAGAGTATTGGTAATGTTGTTGGAGCTGTTGCTGATGAACTAACTGATGTTGATTGTGTGATTGATAGTTGTGTTGCTGATAATAATGAGATGATGACATAGATCGTTGACTGAGTTGTTGTTGTACATGTTGATATTGTTGAAGTTAATAATTAGAATCGTTGAAATTCGAATAACAATGAAACTAGTTGTGACTTGTAGTTGAACAAAATGAACACCAATGATTACTTTTTCGAGGTTTTACTTTTATATTTCGATTATAAACTTGTCGAGAGATATAAGATTCATTTTAACTTTGAAATTATCGAGATAGTCATATTCTTCAATTTGTAAACGTGCGTCAATATTTATTAGTGGAATCAGCTTGTTGATTATTGTTGTATTTGAAATTATTTTTATAATTATTATAGGAAGTTTTATGATTAGAAGTAACGCTTGTCTGTGGACTCGCTCAGCTCTTTCTCGTAGAAGTGCTATTTCTGAACTCTCCCTAAATTATTCACTTATCTATATTAATAATAGTAACTAGTTCCAGATTGAAATTCTTGTTTTTTAATTTCCTCTAGTGACATTTTCTCCTAAACTATGATGACATTAGTATGTTTTATTACTCCTTAGCATTACTAGCTTATTAACACAAACTTATCATAGATTATCGTTTTTTATTTGAAAAATCTTTTATCAAGTTTCCCAGAAAAAACACAAATAATAGCAGCATTGAGAAAAAAATGAAAACAGGCTTTGGATTCAAGTTCCTGACCCTCAACTTTCCCTTTTCAAATATTGTGAAAAATATGAATGATTAATAATTAAAACAGATCCCAGATTTGAGTTCTCCACCATCGATAACCTTTGGTCAAGTTTTGTCGAAAATATAAATAATTAATAATTAACTAATAATAGGTTAAGAATTAAAACCGACCTTCGATTCCAATTGTCTACCCTCGATTACCTTTGACCAATTTTTTTTTGAAAAAAATTCAGAATTAATAATCAGTTAATAATTAATTAATTAAAACTGACCTTGGATTCGGATTCCCCATCCTCGGCTACCTTTGGTCAAGTTTTTGTAGGAAATATTAATAATCAATAATCAATTAATAATTAGTTAATGATTAATTAAAACTGACTTCAGATTTGGATCCCTCATCCCAATTACCTTTGGTCAAGTTTTTTAGAAAATATTAATAACTAATAATCAGTTAATAATTAATTAATAATTAATTAGTTAAAACTGACCTCGGATTCGGATTCTCAATCTTCAATTACCTTTGGTAAAGTTTTAAAGATAATTATGCCTTTTCGTCTTGGATTGATTTCCGGTCAATCAGTGAAGTGCGAACATACAAGTAATCAAGCAATCAGATAATTTATGTTTGCTAGATTCTTCTCTACGAGAAAGAGAATAAGAGAATAAGTTGTTAAAGAGGATGGATTAGGTTGAGAAATATCCAATAAATTATTAACAGTGGTAGAATTTTGTTTGTTGTTGTCTTCCGTGTGTGCATTACGAAGTTTGACATAAATTTATTGTTGAACAATATTTGATTCGATTTCAATGGCTTTTTGTACAAGATCTGATAAAGAATATCTAAGGTCAAATGTCATTTTATCGCGTATATCTTTGCGTAGTTTTTGTAAAAACTTTCGTTTAATATAATCAATAGAAGTTTGAGATTCACTTTCTGACATTGATGCTTTGAGTCGTTCAAAATAATCGACAGTTGGCTCATTGTCACTGTACCATAACGTGCGTAAACGACCACCTAATAATTCAATTTTTTCTCAAGTTCGAACTCAACGAAGAAATAATTGTTTAAATTGTGATCGGTTCGTAATAGATTGTTCTCGTTGTGTTTGAATATACCACATTAGATCTGTATCAGATAACGATTATCGAATAACACCAAGTAAATAATCATCACTATAACTAACAAGACTTTATGCATCAATTTCAGATTCATTAATAAATTTTGTTGATATTTCACCTTCTTTACCATTAATATTAGGTAAAGTGTTGATTAATGATATAGTAAATGACATGACTACTGATGGTGATGTCAATATATTTGTATGTAGAGGAACTGGTTGAAGTCTATGAGAAGCAATAATTCGAATAAACGAACAATGTATATCAATTTTAAGATAATAATCATGCAGTATGTGTTGATAGTGTTGATACATTGGATGAATTTTTACTTTAAATTAATTGAAAAATGACGAAGTTCATCGATCTATTTTTCTAAGATTAATAATTTCAGTATGACGATGTTGAAGTGTTGCGTTCGATTTCTATACAACTTATTGTAAATAAGGTATTTTATTATCACCGGTTAGTGTATTAGAATGATCGAATGATATTGTTTTAGTTGGTTGTCAAGTTGAAGTTTCATGAGAATATTGGATGAACATTGATCAAATAGATAGAGAAATATCAAGATATTGATCAGCTGAATTTAATCGAGAATATAAAATTGGTGAATGTTGTGTAGAATTGACAATAGATTTTAAATAATATTATTGATTATAAAGATTGTCGATTATATAATCTTACATTTTTATTATTAATTATATATTCAACAAAACGAATTCGAGAATTCAACTTACGCACCTATTTATAATTCATAGATTTGACGGTAGGAGAAGATTTATTCCAAGAAAATTGGAATAAATTCTGTATTAATTGGTTCCTGTCAGACTCTTTGAATAGATAATCGATTAACTATTGATTTGGATAATAATTCTTCTCTGACTAAAGGTAATTATATATTCGATAAAATTGATTTTTTTTCTTAATGATCAGACCCAACCAAGTTTGCGCCACTTGAGATCTCTAGATGTTGACCAACCTTAATCATAGATAAACAATCTCAATAAATCAAATAAATTCTCTCTTAATCATAAATAATACCGAGAAAAGCAAATAAATGGCATATAGAAATCTATTTTATTTAACTCTAATACTCCCAGAAATATATAACTTCACAATTGACACTCTCAAAAACCTAGAACTCTCTTTTTATTATAATAATTATATTCTACCTATGAGCACAAAAAAAACAGTAAAACAAGAGAGAGAGAGAGAGAGAGAAAACAAACCGGAAAAGACATAAAAATGAAAAATGAATAGATGATAATATAGAGGTAACAACACACAGTACCCTTATAGAGGAATAAAATCGACTGATCAGGTGATAAAATATTCGAGATTTAAATAAATAAATTAGGATTTTTGATGATGGATCGTTATATTTAATATAAAATGATCAGATTTAAAATGAATTCAATTAGATTTGAATAATAATCAACTGTCTTTTCTTTATCTGATGAAAATCGAAATAAAATTATTTAATTGAAAAAGTAAATATATAGAGAATGTTACAGAAGTAAGGGAACAAGAAGAGTATCCGCTAAAATTCAACGATAAATTCTTTATCATAGTTTGTGGACTTTTTATTGATATAGAGAGGTGAAATTTTCAGAAAAAAAAAGTTCTTGGTTAAGATACATATGTAATTAAAATTTCACTTCTCTATATCAATAAAAAGTGCGGAAATTATGATGAAGAATTTTTCGTTGAATTTTAGCGGATACTCTTCTTGTTGTTAGGTTAGTTTAGGGAGATACTCTATATAATAAATGATATAATTATAATCAATCGATATATAGTGTCCTCTTTTAAAATAATACTCAATTGGTAATAGATGATAGACGATTAAATCAATGGTTAATTAATTAGTATTATCGAAATATTTATTATTTGTTTTTATAATATAAATAAATGACTCTTCATCAATCTCATAGTTATCCGATTCGGGGATTTTTTTATTTAATTCAACATCGATCAATATGGAGATATATAATACGTGCTCTTATTATAATGATATTAGTATCTATAATAATATCAATATTATTATTTCTATTTGTATTTCCTAGTCAAGCTAATGGTTTATCGAAATATATGGCTAATTGGATATCATGGATAATAAGTTTTATTCTAACTTTATTTGAAATAGGCATAATAATTCTTATATTTTCATCATTATATATAGCATATTATATGGATGTTATATTTGATGCTGTTTGGCGTCAAGAAACAATGATTATTAATGAAAATGAAACAAGAGAAAGAATATTATCAACAAGTTTATCTTGTATTAAATCATTTTTAACCTTAATTATATTTCGTGTTTTTCTTGTTGTTCTAACATCTCCATTAAATATAATTCCAATATTTGGAACAATTCTTTATATTTATATAAATGGATATTATTATGCATGGTCATTACATTGTCGTTATTTTGATTTAATTGGTTTAACATTTGCTCAAGGTTACTCGCACTTTTTTTTTTTCTTTTAATTTTATTAATATAAAATTCTTTTTTTTGTTAAGGAAAACATTTTGTTGAACAAAATCGATTAGATTATACTCGATTTGGTATAGTTGCTATTTTATTTGAAATGATCCCATTTTTAAATATAATAACACCAATAACAAATGTTATTGGTAGTGCAATTTGGGCTTCTCATATTGAAAGATTTAAACAACCATTAGAACATCCAAGAAGTTATTTATTATCACCAACTCCAACTTTAATTAAAGAAGAAGAAAATGATTATAGAAGAAAAATATCTGAAAAAGAAAAAGTTTCATCATCTAATTATAAACAAGTTATTGAGAATAATATTTATCCATCAGCTCCACCAATTGAAAAAGAATAAATTTATTTTATTTCTTTTTTATATTCGATCTCAATCAACATATATAACCTTGATATATCACCTTCGATAAACTTTTTTCAATAATTATTTTAAATAATAAACAAGCTCAACATTATTTTATCAAAAAAAGTCTCAAAAAGAAAAAAAATCTTTTTCTATATTTTGTATAAATAAATATGAAGATGAAAATTTAGAAGATAAAATAATATATTGATATAAGTGGATAAATTTTTGTTAAAGTTAAACTTATAAAAAAGTATTTAAATAGAATTTAAAAAAGAAAAATAAATGAAATAAGATTAGAGTGAAATTTGTTATATATCTCTATCCGAATAATAATCTTTCGAATGAGTCACTCTTAGAATCGGTTGCCTTGCTTTTTTCTTTTCATCTCAACCAGATCGATTGATTCGATTAGAGATTTCATCGATGAAAAACTGGTTCGTTTAAATATATTGATTAGCATCGAACTTATTTTGAAAAAAATTTTTATTATTATATATCGATGAAGAGATTGAATCTCGAAATCATAGAATTGTTCAACTGTTCTAATAGGAACTATTTCGATTTTAATTTGTTATCTTAAATATAAGAAGAGTATAATAGAAAGAATAAAATAAAATATATTTTTAAAATCTTTTCATTTATTAATATGATAACAACTGATATAAAACAATATTTATCATTTACTTTATCTAGTTTTTATTAATAAAGATTCTTATTGATTTCGAAAAATTTTTTAAGTTTTATCTTTTATTATTTCAAATGATTATTTAAAGATAATTTCAAGAGTTATCAACTTTTTTAAGGGTAGAAACTGTCAATAGGAATATAGAAAATGAATTTCGAAATTAAATATTTCATTTAGGCTTGATATATTTCAATATGTTTATATAAAAATATTCTCAGATTTCCATCAGGTAATGAAAATCTCAATTGAAACTATAATCCATTGAAAATTTATTAAACTCGGTTAAAATCATTCGAGATAAAATCAACTCGAAATTTGTAAGTGGAAAAAGTTTAGTTTATATCGAATTAAACTTATTATCAATGGGGAACTTTTCCTAAAAGATAATAAATATATTCTAGATGAACTAACATCCTTATTATAGTATGAAAATATCTTAGTTTACAATTTTGAGCTGCGATTTTGATGACGAGTAAATAGTTTTTTTTTCAATTGGAAATTTTCCTTCTCTCATATATCTCAACCGTTAAAAAAGTGTCAAACTCGATAAAAACGAGCAAAATGGATTAGGTTTAATGTCATAAAAATAAACAAAAATATCAATGAAAATAGTCCGATTCTTCGAATATTTTATTATAAAATAAAATCTTTGAAAATTGTGCATGAAAAGTAAATATGAATAGTTGGTAAATAAATGAATAAATTGATAAAATCTATTTAAAGATTTTATTTAATATAAGTTTATCTATAAATATCATTCGAAACAAACTAATCATATCGAAACACACAAGTTCATTGATCTTATATTCTTGGAAAAAAAAAATCTCGGAAATATTTTCTTTCGAAGTCAGATTATTTTCTTTAATGATTATTATTATAAATAAAAGTTGACTGTTCACAATTATATTGAAAATATACTTTTTTATCTATAACTATATAGAGAAATTCGAATCATGACAGAGAACGTTCGATTTTTTTCAAAGATTGACTCATCTTTTTCACAATTCTCGAAGATTTCGATAAAAAAATTTTCGAATAGGTCAAATTTATCATATAAAATAGATTTTTTCAAATAAAATTAATTTGATCGAGATTTTTTTTGACATAGAAGTTAAATTGAATATTGACCTTAGATTTCTTAGGAAATTTAAATTGATAATTTTTATTTTCGAATAATATCTAATTCTATTTTGTCTATTATGGATATATCTACAAATTTTAAACGAATTCTTCATCTCTTTTTTTTTTCTAGACAATTTTCTAAGTTAATATAAGTAAATTGTGATTAGATGAAAGATGAAAAATATTTTTATATAAAATGTCTCAATTGAATATATATATTCGTTTGATTAATATCTTTCTAGAATATGAGTATAGATATATATAAACGAAATCAAAGATAAATTCAAGAATTGATTTATTTCAAAATAATCCAAAATCATTTTATAATTATCTGAGAAATATTTTTCTTTTCATTATAGAATTTAATAAAATAAAATAAAATAAAATAAAGAATTATTTTCTATTAAAAATTAAATTATGAAGAAATTATTTTGAATTTATTTATCTTGATTTTCCATAATATATTATTGAAATATTCTGACAATATTATTTATTTTTTTATCAATTATTTATTTATTTAGAGATATATTAAACAAAATTATTTTATAACTATAACACAGAAAATAATGAAAATATTTCGACAGTTTAAATAAAAAAAGAAAAAAAAAATTTTCTTTCTTAGAAGAATTATTTTGAAAAAAAATTATTTTATAGTTAATAAACTATAGAAAAATAAATATTTTTAATAATTAAATATAATTCTATATAAACATGTTTGTTTTATATTAAAATATATTCTCAATTATAATGATAATAATATCTATAGATAAATAATATATCATTAAATATCATATAGATTTTATTTTTTAGTTTTAATTGAAAAGAAAGAAAATCTCAGCTATTTACAATTTTTAATAAATTAGTTTTCATTCTAGAAATTAGATTTAATTCGATTTTATTAATATAATATTATCTTATCAATATTCATATCTAGTCAAGGATACGATCCTCAAACTCAATTTTTATCGATGAAATAAATATTTAAGAGACTTTTCAGTATTTCATCATTTTTTACCGTTGTCAAACAAGAAATAAACGATTTGAGATAAATCTTGAAATAGCCAACTGAATCGATTAGATATTATTAATAGATATTTTTTAAAAATGATCGATTATAATAATCTTTATTTAAATATAATTATATTTTTCCAATATTAAATA
>CAJNOL010000612.1:81180-118453 GCA_905250125.1 Rotaria sordida | reverse complement strand
TAGAATGTTAAGCATAAATATTTTAAATAAGTCATATTGACAAGGACAAGATATAAGAAAAAAGAAATCGTAGAACATGTATTTCATTCTCACAGCATTCGTGTAATCTTATATTTAACTATTTCTTTTTATAACTCTTATCTTCTCGATTTATTTGAACGAAAATAAAAGACTATCAACATGGAGAGATAAGGTTAAAGTATGCCCTTACATAGAAAAGTAGAAGGCGTATGTTATACTAACATTTATTTTAAAAAACTGAGTATATTTACACTAATCAATAGAATGGCATAGTTTAGTAGATTATGTAAGAATTTATTGAAAAATAAGTACAGATAAGTAATAAATTTTACGATTCGATCTCAAATTCACATTATTTATTCTTTTTTTACTTTCCCTACTAGAAAATATTTAAAACATGTAACCAGTCATCAGATTTATTCAGCATTTTCATCATTAAAATAAATGTGAATATTGATCTTCATGTAAATCCGTAGCTTTTGTACATATCTTCACGGAATTTTCATTCTATATAAAGTCAACTTTTTCTAATTGATCGAGTAATATCATGACGTCTCTTTTCTACTTTGTAAAAATACAAATTTCAACATCTGGTCAAGGAATAAAGTGTCATTATCTTTTAAAAGAAAAAAAACTGCATCAAATTATGACTATTTCTATTATTTATGCGTTATATTTGCATTTATTGATCACCGTATCGAAATGAATTGATATTTGTGCATGCTGTTATATGTCTGTTGAGGTGACAAATTTTTTTTTTCGGTTATGTTGATGATTAATACGTGCATTTGAAATGTATGGAAAAAAGAATATGTGTAGTGTCCCATCGTGTGTCATTTTTTCTGTTTCTTTTTTCTCTTCACATATCTTTTCATCTCATAGAACAAAAAGAAAAAAAAACATTCTAAAGTTCATGCACTACTTTTTTTCTTTTCTTTTTTTTTGTTCTATGATGAATACAGCATCAACTCGAATCATATTATATTAAATCAATCATTTTTTTTCTCTTTTTAGCTGTTATCGGCGATCATAAATATATAAATAAAAATTATTAGAAGTATTAAGTATGTTTGATTTAAAAAAAAAACAAATCGAATATAATGTTATTATTTTAGTACGATTAAAATTCTTGTACATGTGTAACAATGAAAAGATCTATAAATACAATAGCTGGTAAAGGTGATCAAAATTTATCTAGTGCATTAGATGTTCTTCCCAATCTTCATGTTCGTTTTACGACAAATAATGATAATGATAAGAAAAAAACGAAAAAATTTTTTCGACATCAAACAAGTACAATTAATGAATTTGATCGACAATTATCAACAATACATAGAAAAATTGATCAATTTCAAGTAAACTATTGTTTTGTGGAACTCACATATTTTCGAAGAAAATAGTGAGTGTAAGTTTCAAGGTTAGGTTTTCACGATTCCTCCCTCTCCATTACAGACACTTAGCAACGAAGGTCATCATTACAGGCACATAGCAACGTAGGCTCTCATTACAGACAGTCTTCTCTCCCCCCCCCCCCAATTACAGACCTTAGCAGTTAAGAATAACAGGCGTCAGTCTTTCTAGTTTTTTTTGAAAAATTGATCAAGTTAGAATTTTGAACGATAGTCAACATCATTGTTTATGAGTTGATTAATATATATAATAGTACATAAGATCTGCTGTAGATATAAGGGATATATAAAACAGACATATTTGCCAATTAATTCAATGATTATAATAATAAGAATGTTAAATTAAGAAAAACGATTTAAAAAAAATGAAAGATCATGAGCGAATAGCAATAATGCAAAATAAAACTAGAGCGCTCTCAAATAAAAAAAAAACTTCTGTTTTAAATGTAGAAATAAATAACAAAGTCTCACTCTTGTCGTTGATTATCAATGAAAACAACTACAGTATACACGAAATTTTCCAGTTTACATATGATGTACATAGGTCCGTCAAAAGTTCTCGGACTTTCAAATATTTATTCATAGAAAAAACATTTTGTTTATCTTTTTACAGTAAATGTTCGAAGTGGTCCCCATAATGTTCGGTACAAAGTTTCATCCCTTCAATCAACTTCTGAGATGTCTTTTCGTATTAATGAACAGTTTTCGAATGTAGCTCCTTGGATAAAACTTGTAGCATTTGAATATGTGCCAAGGCTAGGTTTCAAACAACTAGACAACCAAAAGTCTGATAGACTATGACCAGGCAGATATGATGGATGAACTATAACTTTGGATTTTTCTTCTTGAACTTATTTAAGATTAAGATTAATATTTTTTATACGCGATTTTGCATTGTGAAGATGTAAATTTAATGGCATGTTTTTTGATGATAATCTTTTTTTGTGTAAATTTTTGACTAATCTGTTTCAACATTTATCACGCTAACACATGTAATAGACTATGTCTGAGAGATAGCAACATAATCAACACTAAGATGTGGATCATCATTCTCCAGATCCTGAACAGCATCAATATTTTGTTGAGTATTGACGGATAACGGCTACTATTTCGAGGATCATCTTTTAACGGCTCTCGTCTATTTGAAAATCGATAAACCAAATGAGTAACTGTACTATATGAAACGGCACCTGATCTATAGCCAGCAGTTAATTCATCATGAACTTGTGTAGCAGTTAAACCTAATAACCAACAAGTTTTTATATATGAGTGTATACGAAGTTTATCCATCTGAAAACAGGGGTATTGAAAAAATTCATTAAAGAATTACTATAATAGACACTTGTGAAACTTCGTATTAGTATTTTAATAGATAACAGATATCACTACTAGAATAGGCCAACATGAGGAATAAAACTAATTAGGATGAAATTTTAGAAGACTATTAAGAGAACTTTTTGACTACCCTGCGTATTAGAATATTAAGGTTTAAGGATATACATGAGTTCCACATTTCAGCTCTAAAGGAGCTGCGCTAACAAGCTTTTTTCTATTTATTATTGAAAATTTTTTTATTAATAAATTTTAGGCAGCACGAGATGGAAATATAGAACAATTACAAGCTTTATTTCAAGAAAATGAATCTAATTATAGAGTATTTTTTAATCGACTTGATCCTGAAACAAAATTAACAGCTTTACATTATGCTGCACGTTTTCATCATTTTCAAATATGTCAATATCTTATTGAGCATTGTGAAGCTGATGTTAATAAAGCAGGTGAAGATGGTATGACACCACTTCATTATATTGCTCGATTTCGAGTTGAAAAAGATACTCAAGTAAAATTTGTTTTTCTTTTTTCGAATTTGTTTTTTTTTTCATTTAAATTCATTAATTTAGGCTGATTCTTATGAAAGAGTAGTTCGATATTTAATTCGTTGTGGTGCTAAAATAAATGCACGTGATGTTTTTGATTCAACGTAAGTTATAAATAGAAATTGATTTGATTTTGCAAAATAAAAACAAAATAGTGTCTACAACAAATTTTTGTAAGCATGATAAGTAAATACTAAATGTGAGTATTAAATTTCAATAAAGGTGATACCTATCAACAACAACACATAGTCGGATTATTTTATCTGAAATAACAGAAATTCGATCTGTCAATGCTACCAATCGCGTTATATTTACATACATAATGCATAGAATTATTGTGATGATTTGCATGAAAATCTAAGATTGAAAATTTAAAAAAAAATCTCCACACTAATTTTAAGAAACAATAAACACGAATATCTATATATGCTATTGGATTGTTATTGCAATTTCTATTTTTCTACAATAGACCTCTGCATCATGCTTGTGAACGCAATAATATTCAATGTGCTGAAATACTCATCTCTGAACGTGCTGATATTGAAGTTAGTATTTATTCATCAGTATTTTATTAACATGCATATTTTTTCAGGTATGTGATCGTCAAAAAATGCATCCATTACATGGTGCTTGTTTTTATGGTAGTGTTGATACTGCTCGTTTATTAATTGAACGTGGTGCTAATGTATTAGCTGCTGATGAAACAGGTTCAATACCATTTGCCCATGCTTGTCATAATTCTCATTATAATATATTGGATATGTTTTTTACAATATTTAATCAACATGAACACTTGAATAACATAATTACAGCTGCTGATACTGAACAAAATACACTTTTACATTTAGCTGTTGCATCTGCTAATGTTCAAATAGTTGAATTACTTTTATCTAAAAATGCTGATCCATCAGCTAAACGCACAGATGGACAAACAACTATACATTTATGTTCAAAAACAGATTCAGTTGAAATTCTTGAAAAATTAATTGCTCATGGAGGTGATATTAATGATATGGATGATGAAAATGAAACAATTTTACATAAAGCAGCTACACATAATAAAGAAAATGTTCTTAAATATGCATTAACAAAACAAGTAAAATATTTTTTTTATTTTTGTTCTTTTTTGATTCTTATAGTTCAAAGTTTTGTTCTTTTTAGAATAATAAAGATTTTGTTCAGAAAAAAAATAGTGTCGGTGCTACAGCTTTACTTTTAGCTGCTACATTTGGACATGCAGCATGTGTTGCACTTCTTTTAGAATCTGGTGCTGATATGTTTAATGATCGTGATAAACGTGAACGTAGTCCTGTTTATTTAGCATCAATGAGAAACCATATTCAAACATTAGAAATACTTTTACATCATGCTAGAGAATATGGTGGATTAGAAAAAGAAAAATTAGCTATTAATGAAATTGATCGATATAGTCGAACAAGTTTACATGCAGCTGCTGAACTTGGTCATGTTAATATTGTTAATGAATTATTAAAACGAGAAGCTTCATTAACAATGAAAGATGATGATGAATATACACCATTAATGTTATGTTGTAAAAAAAATCGTTCAGATGTTTTAAATATTTTTATTGAATATATTAATGGACATTATCAAACAACTAGAGAAAAACTTAATATACTTGAAGAACGAGATGATGGATCAAATACAGGTTATTTGAAAGATTTATATGAAGATTTTTCTTTTTATAGTTATCAAAAAAATAATATGTTTGAAAGATAATTGAAGTGATTTTTTTCTGAAAAAATCAGTTTTTCTATTATCACAGCATTCATTTAAAAAACTACCGTAAAATTGCAATATCTCTCTAGGAATAAGTTAAGAACATGAACTCTTTTCATAGTATTCATACCTGATTTAAATCTACATAATACACATAATCTCGATTTAATAGCATTTCTTCAATACAAAAATTTCGAAAAATCCTATAATCTTTTCTAAAATAAATGAATAGTCTATAATATCATCTTTTAGCAATTCATATAGCTGCTGCTGAAGGTCATTCTTCTATTATAAAACTTTTAATTGAACAAAATTGTGATTTACAAGCACGTAATTTGATATCTTGGTTACCAATACATTGTGCTGCTGAACGAGGTCGATATAATAGTGTTCGAGTATTAATTGAAAATCATAGTCCTATTGATCCAGTTGATAAAAATCAACAAACACCTCTTCATTTAGCTGCACGTAATGGACATTCTGAAGTAGTTAAGCTTCTATTAAAAAATAATGCAAAAATTTATAAACGTACAACAAATGGTGATAACTGTCTTGATTTAGCTATTAGTTTAAATCATTATAATGTTGCTGAAATTTTAGTTAATAATCGTGATTGGGAATTAATATTACGTAATGCTCAATATGATAAACAAACAAAATATTGGGATACACCATTAAGAAAATTAATACGAAAAATGCCTGATATAGCATTAATTGTATTAGATAAATGTTGTAGAGTAATAACAAAAAATAAAAATGAACAATCATCATTAAATAATAATGAAAATAAAAATGAAAAAAAGAAAAAAAAAAAGAAAAAATCAACACAAGAAAATCTTCTTGAATTAGAAGAACAGTTAAATAGTGATAATATTGAAACAAGTGGTTTAACAAAAGATGAAACACAATTACAAAAATTAACATTTGTTTATACATATGAATTTTTAGATGATCAATTTCTTCTTCCAGAATGGCTACAAGAAAAAAGTAAGTTATTCAATTAAAAAACAAAAAAAGGTATTCACAGTGAGAGATCGAATAGCATGCATGTCAACCGATTGCCACTCTTTCACAAATAGAAATAATAAAGAATCTCTATAATAAATGTTCGCACAAAAGAATTAAAATTTCGAAATTGAGAAAATTGCCAAGAGATGGGGGGTAACCACAGGTGTTATGGTGCGATTTAAATATTTAGAAAACCTTTCTGATGAGTGATGGCTAGTAATTCAAAAAACACATTAGTCGTCATCATTTCCATTAATTGATGTTTATTTTAAAAATAAAGAAAAAAAAATCGGAAATATTCGAAATTAAAAGAAAACTGATGTAGCTTTGACTTTAAGTATTGCATGAAAACTCTAAATCTATACTGATGAAATGAAAATTTATTTTTAAAACTGATTTATTTAATCTTGATTTAGCTATCTTTTTAGACAAAATTGTGTCGTGAACTAAATAAAGTTTAAACAAAAAGAAATAAGCTCAAAGGACAATAACATCAGTAACAAGACCTAATAGATTAGCTATGATATATATATATATACATATATATTTGTCGAAAATCCGGAATTCATCACTGTTTATTGATTGAACACATTCAAGAAATAGTAATTTAAGAACATCAGAGAACATTTATTTTAAGATCGAAATCAGAAGCGAAAACAAAATATTAGCGGAGTCTCTATGAAATTAAAATTAATTCTCGCTTCAATTCGTCAAATAGAATAAAATAAATAAAAAATTTCATTTTCAAGATTATGTAAATGACGATCTATAATGAAGGGTTATCTAGATGTCTGCTTGTCTGTGGTAAGATGGTTAAAAAATCTCACCGTATACTTCAACATTCCTTTTAGTTTGTATTTCAGAAAAAAAAACATTGTACTGGAATTAAAACCGTAGGTTCTTCGCACATATTTACTCTATATGTTCTACTGATTTTTAATGAATCCAAGCATAAGAGTTTGAAGTCTTTAGGAATCTTTCATAATATCTTAGGTCTGTAACCATTGAATTACGATAGAATGATTCTTTATTCATCTGATTGGAGTTCTTTTTATTATTACATAATAGAGCTGCCTGCCAGATCAGACTTTTATATTTTAGAAATCAAATGTTGATACACTACCTTATTATTAGAGAATACTGCGACAAAAAAATCATTCAATTGCAGCGACAAACGCTCGAGCTAAAAGCTAATTTAGTATTGTATGACTTACATTGACTGACAGAAGAATTTGTTTAGATCCAAAACAATTGAATAGTAAATTTTGCGTTCATGCTTTACTTTTCTTTTATCTCTTCATTGTATATTTAGTCATATGGTGTTGTTTGCCATCATGACTACATTTTTTGTTGACTATGCAAACTAGGACTAATATAATCAAATACGTTCAGGTCTTTTTTTGTATGAAAAATATCTATGATAGTTGTATCCTTGTTTGAATTTGCTATTTTGTATAAGAACTTGTTATCATCTCATCTTTAAGAAAATAAATTAAGTGACCAACTAAAACTAGAAAGATGCCTGAATGTAGATGTCATAGAATTAAATACCTTCGAAAAATCAGAAACATCAATCAATCAGGCTAGAAAAAAAAGTAACCTATTGGCAGCTCTGTTACATAAACATGAAAATAAAATAGAACAAATAACTCGTTAATGATATCTAATTTCTGAAAGAATCGAAAGTCATTATCTTTTCTTAATAAATCTCTTTCAAATCTTCTATAAGTTTTCAACATAAATGTTTATGTTCATAAAGCAATTTATCTACATATATATCTAAACAAAATAAAGTTAAAACCTCTTAAATTGAAGAAAACAAAGGAAACGAATATATATATATGGGTAAAATCATTCGTTAGCGACGTGACATCGTAAACTTGGAGTATGCATATCTCGGCACTATCAACTAGTTTAGGTGTGATTTTTGAATGGTGTACGAGTCTCTATTTACTCTAGATACTATGAAAAAAACAACACTCTAGAGCTTTGTTCAGAGGAGTTATTAACGAAAAACTAGCGTTAGCGACGTGACATCAAAAGTCACTTGATATACTTTGGTTTTTAAAAATTTCTAAGTGTTGCACAATTGTCAAAAACTTAATACGCGATACTAGACACCACTCCTAAGGCCACCAAATCCCAGTGTAAAATTATTTTGAGAATGTTTAGGTTTTCAAAAAAATAAAATCTATTTGGCGTTAGCGAGGTGACAACTTTGTTAGCGACGTGACTGAGTACGACTACACTACTGATCGAATGCTCTGGTAACGAACTGAAAAGTTCGAAATCGATTCCAAGGGGCTCATATTAATGGTAGGAGGTCCTAGAATAATACTAAGACAAACATTTCCATTTCCGCTCTGTCTAAGGGCTCTGAAAGGTCGATTTTTGGAAGGAACTTTTTGAAGTCCGATCTCGATGAAAATTTTACCACATATGCGGCTCATACCCTAGAGCCAATCTTGAAGTTTTCAAGTTTTTTCCTCATTCGGTTCTCGAGATATTCGCTAATTACTTCTTAATTAGTTAGTTATTAATTAATTAATTAATTAATTAATAATCATATGAAAGAGCAGACAATTTTACATAAGCCTATGCAAAAACAATTCACTCAAAACATCTATACTGATAGAGAATTGCATTCAAATGCAATGGGGGAATGTCCCGTTTTCGCTGATTTTACTCATATATATAATATTGTAATTAAATTATTTATATTTATAGCTGAAGGTCATTTCGAACCAGATGGTAGATTATATCCTGGTATGAATACAAATAGATTAGATCGTAAACTTTTACAATTAAATCATCCATTTACATTAATGGTTGAAAAAAATCGTGAAGAATTACTTGATCATCCTTTAGTACATTCATTACTTGATTATAAATGGAAATTATATGCACGTTATGTTTATTATTTTAATTTTTTATTTTATCTTTTATTTGTTGCATCATTAACAACATATGTATTTATAACATTTGCTCCATATAGTTTTAGTACAACATATGAACAAATGCGTGAATTAACATGTTATAAATTATGTACATTTATTAAAGCTAATCAAACAGATAATATTAATAATTTACAATCACGTATACAAACAATACATATATTTCAATGGTTTGTTATTATATTAGCATCATTACAAATAATTAAAGAATTTTATCAAATGGTATCTGAACGTTTAGATTATATTAATTTAGAAAATGCTATTGAATTAAGTGCATTTATTCTTGCTATTTTATTTACAGTGGATTTTAATTCATGCTCAGGAGATATTGGTTATAGATGTGTTATACAATGGCAATTAGGTGCACTCGGTGTATTTTTAACATGGTTTGCATTAGTTTTATTTATACAAAAATTTCCAAGATTTGGTATATTTGTTGTTATGTTAAAAGATATATTACATACATTTGCAAGATTTTTTCTTGTTTTCTTTTTATTTATTATTGGTTTTGCATTAGCTTTTCATATGTTATTACAAAATCATAATCCATTTCAACATTTTGGAAATAGTTTATTAAAAACATGTGTTATGATGATTGGAGAATTTGAATATGAAGGTTAGAATTTGTTAACTTTATTTTTGTATAAATATTTTTTGTATTGATAAAGATTATAATTAAGATGATCAGTTAGTTGTTTTTAATAAACATATATAAATTAGATAAAATATGATTTAGTCTTAATAATATAGGAATTCAATTGAAGCTTGTTTATCGAAGAATAACCGAGGAGAAAAACAGAAGAAACTCTAGTCTTGAAGTCTTATGAAACCTTTTGAGATCGTAGTTTCAGTTGGAATGACATACACGATAAATAGATAATGAAACGTTGTTCTGAACAGAATAGTTTTCTGCAACTGATATTAAGAAATTATCTTATTAGACCAACAACCTTTCACATAGGCGAAATAATGGACATGCCAGAATAAATATCCTTCTATGTGTTTTCTCAATATCGTCATCAAGGTTCATCGCCATGCGTTAATCGTTTTTTTTTTAAAAGATTCATGATTCAATTTTTTACAAGAGTGTATCACAAGTTTTGCTAGAAAATGTTAAGCAGAAAAATTAGATAAATAATATTGCGAGGCTCCGGTATGTCTAATTTTCAAAAGTTGTTCTTCCACAATAACTGAGCATTTTTTGTTTCTAGCTTTGTACAAACTTAACAATCTGAAAGAGTATGTTTAGATGTATAAAGGAATGCGTTCTTTTTCATGATATACACTGAAGTTTGTTTTAGCCAAGTTCTTTTTTTCGATGTAAACATTACTTTATTAAAACTAAGCGAAAAGCTCTCGAAACTTTGCTTTTTGTTGCGAAATGTACCCGAATAAAGAGCCCTATTCAAATTCTGGCATTTCAGTCTAACGTATTCATTCATTTCTCTTGAAATCAAAATACAGTTGAGTTACATTGACTCATTTTTTTTTTCGTCGATTAAAACAAATTTTCCGAAAGTTCTAAAATTACTCATTCAAAAATGTTTACTTTTTTGTAAAAATTTGGAAAAAGACATAGTTCATTGACATGGTAGATATAGATACAAAAATTTTACTATTCAGATTATAAGATAGAGCTTTTCAAGCGCTATAACATTGCTATCTATTTTTTTTGTTAATTTAAAACTCTAACGAATAGACCTAAACAGACTGTTTCGTTTTTATTTGTGAAAGTTAACCATATTGGAGACATATAGTGTTATTTATCTAACTTTTTGTACTAAACATTTTGTAGCAAAATTTGTAACATGTTCTTGTAGAAAATTGAATCGTAAATCTTTTTAAAAAATAAGATTAAGGCATAGTGATGAACCTTGTCGACCATATTGAGAAAATACTTAGAGAAACGTTTACTCTGACGCATTCGTTAGTTCATACTGTTATTATAAATAAACTATTTATTCGATATCAATCAATTTGAACAATAAAGTTGATAAATTCTTAATTTCATCAACGAATACGAACAACAGAGAAAGTCTTTAATTTAAAAACGACTGGTTTTTTTTTGATCCACTAAAGCTGACCTATGTTGCTCGTTTTTAACGATTTCTATGGTTTTAATGATCAAAAGATGTGAGCCTAGAAGCTTTCAACTGACAAATTTCCAGTCGTTATCGAAATCTCAGCTCTAAATATTGAGCTAATACTTTTCCATCATACGATGAGAGTCTCGGATCATGCTGAATGAATTGATTATGCCCACGAAAAGTTAGTCAGATATTAGAAGTTTATTTTGGTCTAAACTAAAGATTTTTTACTTCGAAATTTTGAGCTCACTTTTCTGGATTAGTTTTAATCATTTCTCATAAAATTTCAATAGGTAGTAGTTTTCATTTCATGCTTTCATTACAAAATATCAGAAAAATTTCGTCCTGTTGTCAAGATCTGGTCAGCTACTAGAATTATGCAATCATGAAAATATTTAGATATTAAGAAACTTAAAATAGGCAGTCTAATATAAAACCTGTACGTTTTATCTCATGTTATCCTTCGTCGATAATAATATCCTTTTACGAATTGAGATGCCTTGCAGATACGTTAAACAAATATTTCAAATAAGAATAGATCAAACTTATCAATTGTAAAGAAATCATATTATTATTGAAAAAAGCCAATCAAAGCATAGTATAGATGTTGTCTCATATTAGTTGCTATGAGCGAGTTCCTAAATGAAATGTTTTGAAAGAAATCTTCGTTCGTTCTTTATTTAGCACATATGAAGTTACTGTTAGAAACTTCAAGAGTTAATATGAGTTTTACATTGTATGCCTTCGTAGAACTGATTGATTAATTGCTATATTAAACGCATCGACATTTCGGCGATTAAGTCGAGAATTTCCACTGGTCGGTCAACAAAAAATCCGACTAGTCCCAAGTATGCTTTGGCAAGGAAGAGGAGGTATCCTTAAACATATTTCAAAAAAATCTATCTAAATCATTTAATGATCATCTCATAAAAACCAATAAAAATTTCTTTATTTTTTTTTCTCTTTTAGGAATATTTCATGGTGATGATGCAAATTATTTTGGTATAACATATTTCTTTTTTATAATATTTATTATTGTTATGTCAATAATAATAATGAATTTATTAGTTGGTTTAGCTGTTGATGATATAGCAACTGTTATGCGTCTAGCAAGACTTAAACGTTTAGAAATGCGTGTTAAATTAACACTTGATGTTGAAAGAAAATTGCCACAACGAAAATTTTTTTCATCAATTCGTCGTTTTAGTACAATGGCATATCAAACATTATATTGGCAAAAACTTTTAAATAAAATATTTCGTATACAAACTCGAACATCATTTGATAAAGATCTTGCTCGTTTAGAAGAACGTGGTTTAATACAAACAGTAGGTAATCAAGATCAAAAATCATCAACAACAACGAATATAATAAATCTACCTAAAATTGATGATAAAACAAAATCATCATCAACAACAACAACAACGCTTGGTGCAGGTGGAATTGGACTTTCAACTGATTGGATTACAAATATTCATGCACAAATAAATACGAAATATAATGAATTTAATCGATATATGGCAGATTTAAAAACACAACAAGAGAAAATTAATAATATTTTACAACAATTTCCAACATCTACAACAAGTAGACATAATTCACATTTATCATTTACTCCTACAACTTGATAGATTTTTCTAATCACTCTTTTTTTTTCTTTTTTATATTAGTCGTTCAATCTATGTTTTCGGTGCTGTGATAATTTTTAAAAAAATAATCTTGATCAAATTTGTGCTTCTTTAAATAATACAGAAATCATAATTCAACTTATGATAATTTTCTGATGGATTAATTCAATGTTAAATTAAGAAAATCAATAATTTGAAAATTCATTTTGATTTCTATATGCTTGATAAAAGTTTGAGGAGATTGTAGGAAAATTAGTATATCGTTGTCAAAGATAGCAAATCTGATCGATTTTGTTTTCGTTTAACTGGATACATTTGAATCAATTCGAACAGTTCCATACCAATATATTCTTAATAACTGTTCAATTTGTCTGACTGATCATTGACTTTCCTTTTTATCAGTTAGGCTTTTGCTTCATTTTTTTCAAAGAACTCACAAAATTAACTGTATTACATAAATGCGAAAGTATCAACGTAGCAATGTGAGAAGGTACGATAAGATAAGACTTACGAGAGGAACCGCTCAAACTATTCAATAGGTCTTCTGTATAGAGCTACGGCAGTTTTGTTGAATTTTTACCATAGGATGAAGTATTAGCAGAAAAATAGATATTCAGTCTAAATTTTCGTCTAGAAGTAGGTTCCATATTCCTAAAAATATCCTTTAATTTTCAACCAAAACAATGGCTTCTATATTAAATTATTCAAAAACCTAAAAAGATTCATTGAATTTCAGAAGCAGTCGGAAAAATCGGGATCTTTTAAAGATTGAATAACTCAATATTAAAGCAATTATTTTAACTAAAACTTAAAAGATATTCCTATGATCACGAGACTTCTACTTCGTGACAAATTTTCACGTTAAAAACAAATCCTTCGTTTAATTTTTCTGTCAATACTTTGTCCTGATAAGCGATGTAAAAATCTTCGGAAAAATGTCCAGCACTATTTCAGACTGACGCGCATACGTGAGCATGAACATTTTGTTATCAGCTGGTAACTTGTTCAGTCCTTTTTCCAACGATTTATGATACATGATTATTATTCATTCATAACAAAAATGACACATGACTAAAGAAAAGTATTGACACAACGTATTTGCAACTTCTATTATGAATCTTCTAATAATCCTGTGAAAACTACGATAAATTATTTTAAAAAAGCACAATGCTCCACAAAGTACGATCTGTTATGTAGTAACAAAGTATTTAAAATGGAAAACCGCAAAAGGTTGACCCCGAAGTGGTCATCTAGTCAAATTATCTAACAAGATTTTGAATGTTATTTGTTAAATCCATGAACAATCGATGCGGTCTAAGTCAACATTAAATGGCATGACGATTTCTGATACACTAGCCAATAATTTCACGTAACCTTCAAAGATGAACTTCAATTGTCATAAGAAAACATCGAAAAATTTTAAAAAAGGATAGCGAACAGTAACAAATTCGAGCACGAAAAAATTGTGGCGAAGTATATTGAGAATTGTTAATTGGCTATGATTTAATCATGGATGATGAAAAATACTGCACATTGATCGGAAACAATGTCATCAGGAATCTCTATTTCTATTCAACCGATTCAGCTTCAATCCCTTCCAACATCAAATTTCAAAAGAAAGCAAAATTTGAACCAAAAGTAATCATTTCGATTGCTATATTCACAAAAGCAAGGAAGCTGTCGATCAAGAAACATATATTTAAAACAATGTATTAATAAAAGACTGTTGCCTTTTATTGATAAATATCATTGGAATGAAAATTATCCGTTCTGGTCCAATTTAGCAAGGGTACATTATTCAAATGTTGTTCAAGAAAGTTTGAATGAGAAAAACATATCATTTATATCTCGTGCTGACAATCTACTAACTGTATCTCAAACTCGTCCGATTGAAATTGTATGGACTCTACTTGAATTTAAAATATATGAAAATAATTGAGAAGCAAAAATTGTTGATCGTTTGGTTTGAAAAATCAAAGAAAAGGTAAAAACACTTGATCAAAAAGTGCTGCAAGTCATGATAGAAGGTGTTCGGAAGAACCTTCAACCTATGTGGTGAAACAGACTGTATTCAATTTTCTAAATACATTTTTTTTGTAGTACTTATCAAGCTCTTTTTAATAAAAAAAAGTCATTAGCTTTCTATGTTCTCAAATGGCTGAGCTATGCAGCTCAACATTTTTTCAAAGACTTTTGCATCGCTTATTATAATAAAAATTCAACAAAACTTTCGTAACTCTATAGAAAAAGCCTATGGATTCGAATAGATTTGAGGTTATTCTAATCCAGAGATCCTCTCTCTATATATCGAAAATATGATCTCAAAAGTGATGAGTCACTTCGAATAGTTCCCTCGTCAATCTTACTCTCAGATGAAACCGTATTCAACTTTGCAATTATTAAATTTTATGCACTATTTTAAAATTGATAATGGTTTCATTCACATTGTTTATCTGTTAAATCTAACCTTTGCATAAAATATTAATGTTTTGTTCGTATACAAATCACTTTTATTTTGTTCATAATATTAAATCATAAATTAATATATCATTTTTAAGATCTTGCTGCTTTTAAAAAAAGACTTCTGATAGAATATTTTCAAGCTGACTAAGATTCAATTTTCTCTAATTGACTTTTTCCATATTATTGATGCAATTCCACTATTTTTCATTCCAACAGTAAATTTTATTGAAATTCATTATAAAAAAAAATGTCTTTTATTCTCGAACTTTATTTATAACAATCATATAATGGTCATAGCAACGAATATATAGTTTGAGCAAATAAAGTCTACTCCTCTAGATTCAACAAAGAAATTAATCAATATAAAATTCGATTATTTCTTCTTCTTTTTTTTTCTTTTAAAGAATATATTAACAACGAAATTAATTATTGTTTCATACTTCATTTCAAAGAAAATTTTTTCCTATTGGTTAAAAAAATAATTCTATTCATTAAATTACATATGTATATTTGATCTTTTTTCGTTTTCTATCATAGAAAATTTCATTGGAAAAAAAAAAGAAAAGGATCAATAAAAGAAAAATATAAAGTAAGCAATGCAAAAAAAAGAAAAGTAGATCAAAAGGCCACAACAATAAAAAAAAAACAAAGATTGTCAATTTCTTTTTTTTTTTTTCTTCTCTATTTCGAATGATGTCCATTACCAGTATTCATATGTATTCTCATATGTCGATTTAAATTTCCTGATTGTGAAAAACGAAGACGACATAATGAACATTCATAAGGTTTTTCTTCAAAAAATAAAAATAAAAAACTAGATATTATTGTTTTTATCAAAGAAAGAAAAAAAAACCGAGATAACAAGTTCTTACCTCCACTATGTACTCGCATATGTTTTGTTAATGTTGAACTATCCGAAAAAGCTTTTCGACAATATTTACATTGATATGGTCGTTCACCTGAATGTGTTCTCATATGTGTTGTTACTGATGAACTTTGAGAAAATTTTCTTGCACAAATATCACATGAAAAAGGTTTTTCACCTGAATGTGTACGTAAATGTGCTGTTAAATTTGCTGCTTGTGTAAATGCTTTACAACATTTATCACATTTATATGGCTAAAAGAATAAAATTAAAAAATCGAAATTTTTATTTTTATTTTTTTTTTTGTTCTAATAAAGAAGAAAATTTACTTTTTCACCAGAATGTGTACGTAAATGAGTTTTAAGTGTACTTGGTCGAGCATAGACTTTTCCACATATACGACAACGATTTATACGTCCTTCATTAGTTTTATTAGGTGATGTTTTAGATGTTGATGGAGTTTGTAACCAAGAACTAAAAAAAAAAAAAAATTAAATCTTTCTGAATATGAATGAAACAAAAAACAAGCTAATGTTTATACTTTCGCTTTTCATTTGATGTTGTTGATGATGATGATGATGGTGTTGGAAAAAAATCACATAATTTTGATAAACCTTTATAATCATAATTTCCAGTCGCTGATAGAAGCATTGCTTGTTTCATTGTTGTCGGATCCGAACGATTTTTAATTTTTGATGGAATTGAATTATGATGATGATAATACGGTGATGTTGTTTGATGACGATTTGAACTATAAAATGGTTCATAAGGTAAATTTGTTGTTGTCCCTGTTGATGATGATGCTGTTGGAATATTATAACCATTTGTATATTGAATATTATGAGCATTAAAATTCATTGAAACATTAACATTCATTGGTGCTGATAAACTTAATGCAGATTGTAATGCAGCAGCCGTAACAGCTGTTTCAGGTTTAATTGAAGGTGAATTAGAATTTGTTGGTGGTGGCGAATGATGATGTACCATATATGGAGAATACATAGATGCAGCAGCGGCAGCAGCAGCAGCAGCACTTGGTGATCCATAGGAATCCATAGGTGTGTCGGTATAATAAGATGATGTTGGATCATAATGATGATGATGATAGTGATGGTGTGGATCAGAAAATCGAAACGGTGTGTAATCATGATGTACAACTAAATCATGTGGATGTGGGTGGTGATGATCGCGCCAAGATGAAATAAAACTACTAAACATAAAAAAAAAAATTTTTTTTTTGTTTTTGAATTAACTGATAAGAAACAATGGATTTATCTTAATAGAAAAAAAAGGGATGGAAGTAGTTCTTTGAAGTTTTTTTTTTCCTATTTTAACTTACCCATCAAATGGAGAAGGATCAGTGACAGTACGCCATAGTGATGATGAAACATCAACTGTAGCCGAATCCATGTTGGTGCAATTGACTGCTGTCATTATGTTTTAGAGATTCAAAGACTGAGTCAAGTTGTCGTTATAATTATTACATGAAAACACAACTAATCACAATTGACGAATAGAATTTCTTCTATCCTAATGTTTGTATTAGGTTTTTTTTTTTTTGCTTTTTCTCTCTAGTGCAAGAAGACCTACTACCTATTCGAATGAGATGCATAATCAAGCAAGAGGAACAGAAGAAAACGAAGCAAAAGAGAGAGAAAAAGAGAGCGGGAGAAAAAAAATTTCTCAGTCTTTTTTTTTTCTTGAGATTGATGATGAACCGAACCTATTAGAAGCAAGCAATGGTCTTAATGATGTTGTTTGACAACATATAATGAAATGTTATTCTTCTCATTTCTTTTTTTTTTTACATTTGCTTCTCGCAATTGGTTGAGAATAAAAAATATTCAATAACGAATCAGAATTGAAATTATCATTAAAATAAAACGAAAAAAAAAATAAAATAAATGATATACATATCTAATCAAGTAATAAAATATGAAATCATATTTCATTTCTCACGTATATATTTACTTATTCATCATATCATCTATCTCTATACTTTTCGAAGTATTTGTTTACTATTCATTGAAAAAGTTTTTATAAAAGATTTTTTTTTCTCTTTATAAAGTCAATAATATGATCATCATCATCATCATCATCTATTGAGTAGTTTACATGTTTGCTGATGATGTGAATAAACAATTCGATAGAATAACAATACAAATGATCTGTTCGTTCTTGTAATGATCAGTCTACTAGAATAAGTTCAAATTAAGGCGGGATCAGATTGAATTGCACAATAAAACATTCACTATGTTGATTAGCCGCCATGGTTTTTCTTTTTTATTATAGTTCTACACATGTGTGTCATAATCATTCTAATCCTTTTTATTCTTTTAAATGACTAACGGTAGTTTATCTCTGATATGAATGTTCAAAAGATATAAAGAAAAAAAAAAATCAATCGAGCTTAATTAATTAAGAACAAATGGATATCAATGAATATGCATATTCATACTTACAATTAGTTTAAATTTCTTGTATGAAATAAAAAGAAGAATGAGTATGAGTAGAATGAAAGAGTGAGATTCTTATATATTCGAAAAGAATAATCGAAAAGGTTTCGATATATATCGATTTCATATGTTAAAAAGAAAAAAAAGGAAGATGATCATTTGCTAGGTTTCTTTTCTTTTTTTTTCTTTCTTTATTATCAAAATCTTCTTTCTTAAAAAAATCTATTTCGATTTATATATCAAGATCTATGTTATTATTTCTATTTGATCAAAAATTCATCATCTTATTCTTTCATTCAAGAATATTTGCTTTTATTTAAAATACATTTCAGACAATAGTAGAGTGACTGTTGTATTGTTTTTGTTTTTCTTTTATATTCATACAAGTCTCTAGTGTATTCACTTTGACTTTTGAACATAAAACAAAGTAGAAGATGTGCCGTTTCTATTCTAACTATTCATCATATTTATTTTAAGATGAATATTATTCAAAATGCTTACCTATTTGTTGAATCTCGTAGATGACAATAAGTTAAATCTGTATCAAGAAATAATTTTGGATGAAATAAACTTGTCATGTGTCTTATTTTCTATTTCGTTTTTTTTTCTTCTCTTGTCTACTTTCTGACTTGCTTATTCAATGTCGATTGAATGATGATGAAGAATTTCTTGTATAATTTTTTGAATTTTATTGAAACCTTAGTCTATCATGCATAGAGAAACCTTTCAAATTCATCATGGTCGTGTTAAAAAGTCATTGGCCGAATGAAAAGAAAAGACCGATGTGTATATATCTTTATATATATATATACCTATATGAAAAAATACTAATAACTTGAATTATCTTTTTTTTCTTTTAACCTCTTTTATTTTAATGTCACTCCATTTGCAGAATAAACAATTAAATACAGTATCTAGTGTTATATTAAAGAATGAACAGAAAGGTACTATTGACTATGTTTTAACATACATATACGAACGTTTAACATTATCGTCAACAGAAGCCAAAAAGGAAAATATAGCAGACCAGTAATCACCTTCATCTAAATGCAATATACAATGTATGTATTGCGTATTGAAATAGCATAAAAACAGAAAGAAAAACTTGTAGGGTGTATAAGCAGTTATTGAAAGACTTCATCAACTCAATTTGATGTATGCCTTCGAGGGTTTAAGTACACCTGACTGTTATAGAAATGAATGCTGATTACTTTGGCTCGTGCTTATAAATGTTATATGCATATGATTGTCTTCGAGAAATGATGAAATGCTCAAATGAATATTATAAGGATTCGATATATATATATATACATATATGTATACGTATGATATTTCTATATTATATATTTGTCAATAATAACCATGATTAACTTTTCATAAATAAGGATAAATATATATATATATATATATGTGGTTATATATTTTAATGATCCAGGTGATTTGGTGAGAGAATGTGAGAACATTGAGAACTTGGAATAATAAACTAATCAAGTTGAAATGCTTCTCAGTATAACAAGAAAAGAAACCTTATGTGAATATGATTAGTCGGAACAAATAGAGAACTGCATCATTCAAATTTAAAGTATTTTATATACAAATTGCTATAGACATAGTTCATAGGTAGGAAAATATTGAACCTCTATATGTATATTTAACAAGGAAAGAAATTAAAATTAGTATTTTTTTTTTTATTACATAACTTTAGTTTTTCTCATCGCATATTAGTGGTGAAATCAGAGATGTTCATGCGATATTTTTTGACATCTTGTAGAACTCATGGATAGAGTGCTCCAGAAGTTAATTTTTATAAAATTGGTTTCTTCATCCATGGAGAGACTGGATTTTTAAAATTCAGTTCACTTCTGACCAAGAATCTCATATGGAGGATAACAGCAAATACACAACTGAAAAAAAAAGAAAATGTGTAGACAGCACATGAATAGACCTATGACAGTTTCCTGTTCTGTTTTAAAAATTGAGTCTAGTAGACCCATTCTTTTCGTGAGAACTGAGTACAATGATCAGTTCTTTTTACATGAGCTTGGTTATTGAACAGCTGATTTTCTTCTAGCTCTAAGTTTCCGACATCTCCATTTCAATAAACTTCTTCAATTTAGTTACGTGATTCGGAAACGCTAAAATGAGATACTTAGTAACACCAATTCTGTTGAAAAGACTTGATTACTAGTTCGAGTCATTTAGACCATGAAGCAAGAAAAATTATTACCTCACAGGTGCTTATATGAATATTTCTGGGCGAAATCACAAGGAGGCAGAGGGTAGCTGAGCTCTCGAAATGTTTTTAAAGTTGTTGATAACGGCGGTTCCACACTAGGTATGAGGGAAGCTGAGCATCTACTGTTCGAGAGTTCTGGTACCGCCGCTACCACAAATATCTTTCTAGTTTAAAAAGAAGATCTTAAATACAATATAGTTTTAACTAATTGATGCGATAGATCATGTTATACAAAGAATAATTTCTACAAGCACAGCTTATGTCGAATGTAATTGAAATATTTTTAATAATAGATGTCACTATTGCACACATTAGTAATGTTACTTGTCTTTAATTCATCAATTAATTCTACCAATAAAATATTTTCTTAATTGTGAACAAAGAGACAAAAACTTATATGTATAGATCGATGAAAATTCTTTCATTTGTATAAACAACAAATTCTATAATGGGTGCTCAAAAAGAGAATGGAGAAGGTATTAAAAACATAAAAATAATTCATTTCATTCCATTTTATAGTTTCTTTTTCTTTTTATTATTCAGGTGAATTTGAAGACAATATTGAAGAAAAAACAATCAATGAAGAATATAAAATATGGAAAAAAAATGCACCATTTCTATATAATCTTGTTATAACTCATGCACTTGAATGGCCTAGTTTAACAACACAATGGTTACCTCATGTTCGAACGTATGTTATCTATTATATATATATATATATATATTCTTAATTTTCTTTCGTTTTTCTTTTTTCAGTGAAGAAGGTCGAGATTTTAGTACACATCGTTTAATACTTGGTACACATACATCTGATGAACAAAATCATCTTGTTATAGCTAGTATACAATTACCAAAAGAAGATCTCGAATTAGATAGTTCACATTATGATAATGAAAAAGCTGAATTTGGTGGTTTTGGTTTAATTAATGGTCGTATTGAAGTTGATTTAAAAATAAATCATGAAGGTGAAGTTAATCGTGCACGTTATATGCCACAAAATCCTCAAATAATAGCAACAAAAACTCCATTATCCGATGTATTAATATTTAATATTGATACACATCCATTAGGAAAAGAACAACCAGGTGATTGTAATCCTGAATTACGTCTTAAAGGTCATACTCGAGAAGGTTATGGTTTATCATGGAATTCAAATGCTAATGGACATTTACTTAGTGCTGCTGATGATCATACTGTTTGTTTATGGAATATAAATATGCAACCAAAAGAAGGAAAAAATCTTGATGCTCTATCGATTTATACTGGACATTCAATGGTTGTTGAAGTATGAAAATGTTTTTTATAGAAAAATTTTTGTATTAGAAAATATTATTATGAAATAACCAATGAAAAATATTTATTCTTATCGAACGATTCATATCCAAATTTGATTTTTCGATCCGATGGACTCTAGTCATCTGAGAAATGTGTCGAGTGCTCTATTTTCACGGAATACAAAAAAGTGTCTCCTATCTTCTGGGTGGTTATTCAATTCCGATTAGAAAATTTCATTGAGAGTATGGAAAAGTGGTTCTCCAAATTTTGAACTTGACGGGTTCCAGTTCTGATTAATCTTTCGATCAATAAGAGTAACAATTTAAATTCATAAACTATTCTACAATGCAAAACGTCGATCTAATCGTTAATGAAATGCTGATTGATCTATTCGAAGCATATGAGAGAGGAGAGCTCAGAGAAAGTATAACTGACCATCAAAACTGGTCATGTGGTAAAAATTTCTTTCTCAAAGAAATGAAGTCTATCGTGGCGTATTGGCTCTTTGTCTGCTTTGTTTGTTACTTACATATATCATTTACTCTTTCAACATATAAGAAAAAGACAATAAACTATCTCTATTATTCATTTCGCTTATCTTAATCAATTACGGATCATATTCGGAAAAATATTAAGTTGGAGCAAACCAATCAGAGGCTAGTTTGAGGGATACCTTTCTTTTTTTTTACAGAGACATCCGAAATGTTTTTTTGAAAGCTACTCCATTTTTGCTTATTGAACGATTCCTATAATAAATCAGACTGATTGACTTGAAAAATCGAATCGAAATTTGGATTTTTCACGTTTCTTGCAACCTATTCCGTTATAGATAAAACATTGATTGTGTATTTAAAAAAATTGTTTTTTGTTTTTCAGGATGTTGCATGGCATTGTACACATCCAACAATATTTGGTTCTGTAGGTGATGATCAAAAATTGATGGTGTAAGTTTATTTAAATATGAAAATTAATTTTAAATAAATAATTCTAGTTGGGATACACGATCAAATAATTATTCAAAAGCAAGTCATATTGTTGATGCACATGCAGCTGAAGTCAATTGTGTAAGTAATAGAAATTTTCATTCAAAAAAAGAAATTTCGTTCTCTTTATTCTAGATTGCATTTAATCCTTTTTCGGAATATATTCTTCTAACTGGTTCAGCTGATAAAACACTTGCTTTATGGGATTTAAGAAATTTAAAAGTTAAATTAGCAACATTTGAATCTCATAAAGATGAAATATTTCAAGTAAAACATGCAAATATTATATTTTGAATATATATTTTCTATTATTTAGGCACAGTGGTCACCTCAAAATGAGACTATTTTTGCATCAAGTGGTTCAGATCGACGACTTCATATATGGGATTTAAGGTAGAAGAAGAAAAATGTGTTTTATTTTTGTGTTTGATTAAATTAATAATTTTATTTAGTCGAATTAATCAATCACAAACAGCAACTGAAGCTGAAGATGGTCCACCTGAATTATTGGTAAAGAAATTTTATTTTAGCTTATTTATATTTTCTTTTTATATATAATATAGTTTATTCATGGTGGACATGCGGCAAAAATTTCAGATTTTTCATGGAATCCAAATGAACCATTTGTTATTTGTTCGGTATCCGAAGATAATATGGCTCAAGTTTGGCAAATAGTAATTTTGATTTAATTTTTATACAAACAATAAATACTAATTGTTTTGTTTTTTGTATTTTTCATAGGCTGAACATGTATATAATGATGATGTTGGTATTGAAGCTATGTCTGGTGATCGAGGAGAAATTCCTCCACCAACAACAACGGCTAATTCTGCTACAAATGGATCTTAAAAAAAAAGGAAAGAGAATAATGTTTTTTCTTTTGTTCATTTCTTCTTTGTTGTGTCTAGTATAAAAGTCTGTTTCTTTGTTAATGTTTTTTTTCTCTTCTTTCTTTATCTGTATACAAAATGCGACCAAACAAACAAAAAAAGAAATGTAATTGTCTTTATTTATCTCCATGCTGATGCTTGTTTTGTTTTTCCAAGTGCTATACCAGTTTTTGATACTAATGGTACAATACCACCACGAGCTTTTTGTTCACGATAATCTTTATCATTTAATTCACAACATGCTTGATCTTCATCATAGAGTACATCGAAATTACCGAGAACTTCAGGTGTTGTATTTGTAAATTTATTTCGAATATCAGGAATATCACCATTTGGTACTACTATATTCAGAATATCATTGATAAGTTTAAATTTCATAATACGATCATTGGCTGTCGTGGATGTGAGTGAAGGTGACGCATTGACTTCAATAAGCCAAGGTTTGAGATTATCATCGATAATAATATCTACAAAATCCAAAGTTATCTATTTTAATTTTATCTCGATAATTTACCATATCCATAACATTCAAAACAATGTCTATCACTTGTAATAACAGCAGATGCTGCACGTAATGAATGAACAATAATCCAACACATTTCATCAAATAAACGATCAGTAAGCTATTGAAAGAAAACATTAATAAAATAGAATATTTCCAATATAAAATCAATCATACTTTCTTTCCACGAGTTCCTT
Organism: Rotaria sordida; assembly: GCA_905250125.1. Taxonomy (NCBI): domain Eukaryota; kingdom Metazoa; phylum Rotifera; class Eurotatoria; order Philodinida; family Philodinidae; genus Rotaria; species Rotaria sordida. The sequence goes on along the minus strand of CAJNOL010000612.1, from coordinate 93,862 downwards.
CAAGATATAATCTTAAATTATCAATCGACCATTTACCTCCATGTATTGAATTATAGTCTTCCTAAAATTATCATTCATAATAATAATAATAAAAAATATAAAATTTCATTTATTAGTCTTACACTTTGTTTTTGATAAGAAACATTTGTCAAATGAACAAACATATTATCAATATCATTTGTTGATGAAATATATTTAACTGTACAAAATCGACCAAAACCAAGTCGAAATCTAATAATAAAAATAATTGATTATAATGAAATAATGAAAATTTACATTAAAATAATATTTTACAAATAACATTTTAATGGTTTAAATGATGTAACAAGAACATATAGACGTAAATCAAATTTTTTTCCACCAATTAAAAGTGGATTATCGATATATTTTGATATAACATAAGTTTCTCGAGTTGGTGCAGCTAAAGCATCGAAATTTAAACTATGAAAACAAAAAAAAAATTTGTCATACTTGCTGGTATTGATTTACCATCACGTGACCATTTTTTAATTTGAGACATTTTATTTATTAAAAATATACCTTTACCTTGTGCTAAATATAATAAAAGATAACTAATAAAAATCGAAAAGAAAATTTTTGAACCTCGAGCAGCTGGTTTCATAATCCATGTATGATTAGGATCTCGTCTGAAATCATCAGCAAATAAATTATAATCAGCTGGCATCATATAAGTAACTGGAATGAAATCTATGAATTTTAAAAAAATTAAGTAAATGAATATTAAAAAAAACAAAAATAAATTTAAACCAAGATATTTATGTGTTCCAGCATCATCTTTTTCAGCAAGCAAATTTCCATCTTTTTCAAGTTCTCGACGATATCGTTTTATATTTTTAACCATTAAATCTTTTCTTGTTAATTCATAATGATTTGGAAAATGATTAATAACTCTAAATATAATTATATTAAACTTACTAATTAAATTATAAAAATTTAATTAATTACTGATTATCAGTTAAACGAGGATGATCATTTGCAGGATTGAATATTGAACGAACAGTAGTAACTGATGCCCTATATAGCAAAAACTATAGTAATTTTTTCAAGTAAAAATATAGTATAAATAATTTGACCAACCAATAAAAATTCCAATCTTCATCAGGACTTACAGTAATCCAAGAACGTTTATCAAAATTTTGTGTTAAAACAGTTTTATCTAAATCTGTACAACATCGAACACGTGCCATTCTTTTTTTTTCTTTGTTATTTTGTACAAAATACAACACAAAAAAAAAAAGAATAACGTAAGTCGATGTAAAAGGATCATACATTATTGTATTGGTTTCCATGACTATAACCTCCTAGTTTAAAAACGACATTATATCAATCTATCGGTTTCATGCTACTTGGCATTTTTATTGAATAATAAAATTTGAAATTTTATATTCATTGATTTCTTCAAAAAACAAAAAAAGAAAAGTGAATATTTATGGTATACTTTTGTAAATATTCATGGTTGAAGATTATGGCTCTAACGAGAAATGAAATCGAAAAGTATTTAGAAGTTTTATTATGAAGTTTTTGAAATAATACGCTTGGATGATGTTAATATAATTCAGTCTATATTATTTAAAGGCAAAATGGAAGTTGATAAAAAGTAAAATTTGATAGATGATACTTAACATCGATATTTTGCCTATAAGTAGGCCTTGGTGAGCTAAAGAGTTTGTATCCTTGTCGAATTTTGAATAGTTCGAATATTTCCCATGCACATGAAAGTTTGAGAGTGAACTTAATACTAACTAGTATAATCTAGTTAGCATTAAATTCACTCTCAAAAAGATTTACAGTCTCCTGGCTTTTAATAGTAACCAAAAAGCATTTGCCATGACTATTATGTGTATGGAAAATATTCAAACAATTTAAAACTCTGTAAGGGCACAAATCCTTTAACTTACCAAGGCCTAATTATGGGCAAAATATCAGCTCAAACGAATGCAGACACCTGAGAATGTTCCCTCGTTAATTAACTATCAAAGCAGTAAATATTACATTCGATAGCATTCAATTTCGTATAATCAGAGGCGAAATTCAGTACTGTAGGCAGCGTGATTGAGTACCAGAAAAAAAAGGACGTTGTGTGGGCGAATTCCAGAAGCATCGAATTGTCTTGCCCCCTCCCTCTTTTACGTTACGCTCGTGCCTACAGCTACTTTTGTTTTTACAATGCCATATAGTTTCAAAAGAATGATAATAAAATGTTTTGAAACAACATCATTGAAAAATTGAAAAAAACAATATTGTATCAATTGACCTATTCTCTATTACAATTTTAAGATTAACTTTGCATATTTTATAATCCATAATGTTGTCTAATATTTGTTTATCATCGAATGATTATTCCAATGTGCTTTAGCGTCATCTATAATATATTTGAATGTTTCAATTAAAATTGAAGCTATCTATTACTTATAGATATATCTTAATGAAAATATTATCAAAAATCTTGATAAATATTCCAATAAATATTTATTTTCATATCTCGATAAACTATTCTATTCAATTAGTCATTCAGTTGACACACTTTACATAAACTAGTTTATTTTTTATAATTGGTTGTTTCTATTCTATCTACTTTTTCTTCTTGTAGAACAATTTTACCTGATAAATTCTTTCTGAGTTATTATTCATAATGGTAATTGAAAAAAATTGAATAAAAAAAAACACACATTCACACATAAAAACTTTTTCTTTTAAATTCTAAATTTAGTTTCGTAATCAATACGATCATGATGTCAGCATCTGGAGTCCACAAGTAAGAAGATTATTTATTTATTTTTTTATTCTATTATTATTATTTTATTTTTCATTTAGGGAAGACTTTATCAAATTGAATATGCTATGGAAGCTGTTAAACAAGGAGCAGCTACTGTAGCTGTTAAATCTAATACACATGTTGTTCTTTGTGCTTTAAAAGTAAAATTATTTATAGGAAGTAAAATTGAAAATTTGAATTTGTTTTTTGTTCTAAATTTAGCGAGCACCATCTGAATTATCGGCTCATCAAAAAAAAATCATGTTTATTGATGATCATATCGGTGTTTCAATTGCTGGTTTAGCATCAGATGCTCGTATTCTTTGGTATGAAAAAAGACAATGATTTAAACAATAAACAAATTTTATTCTTTATTTTGTAGTCGATTCATGCGTACGGAATGTATTAATCATCAATATGGGTTCGATAAACCAATGCCGGTTACTCGATTAATGAATAATGTTAGCAACAGTACGAATATCTATTATTATTATTTTTTTTCATTAATAATCATCTTTTCAATTAATTTAGAATGTCAAGTTCCAACACAACGTTATGGACGTCGTCCATTTGGTGTTGGTTTTCTTATGGCTGGTTATGATGTATGTTCAGTAGATTTAAACTTGATTAAAATTTTTTGTTTTTCTTTCTTAATTTTGTTTTAGGAAAAAGGTTCACATTTATATCAATCATGTCCATCGGCTAATTATTATTCATGCAAATCAATGGCAATTGGTGCACGTTCACAATCTGCACGAACATATCTTGAAAAAAATTTAGATAAATTTCCTGATTCTAATCAAGATGAACTTATTAAACATTGTATGCGAGCATTACGCGATACATTACCAAATGAAGTTGAACTTACTGTTAAAGTAAATTAGATTTAATTTTTGTGAAATATGATGTAAAAAAAAGTGTAGAAGTATAGAAGTAAAAATTTGGACTTCCCAAAAGTCTTGACAAATGTATATATGAGAGCATCACAGACTGTTGATCAATAACGTCTTTGTTCTGCAGAGAATGGTGAAGAAATCTGTCCTAAAATAGAAAGAATAAAACGATCTTTGTGTGCGCAGTGAGCGTTTTTTAAGAAGATTGATAAATTATATATCATTCAATACTGATTTCAAATATGAAGTTAGTATTCAATAAAAGTATTTCTATATCGAGAAAAATAAGTTTTCTCTAACAAGTCGAAGATTTTCTAGAAAATTCTTAAGACGAAGCGTCTGTTCCAATTTTAATGATTTTTTTGTCTATACATACTACATAGTGTTCTAATAAAACCCTAAAAGGTTTTTATTAGAACACTATGTAGTATGTATAGACAAAAAAATCATTGAAATCGTAAGGGAACAGCTAAAGAGATTCCTTTGTTAGCTCAGGCCTGGAATGCTGGCGCTAACGTAATATCGATATTATGCTTGGAGGGACGTTTTGTGAAAGTTTCGTTTGATATGAAGTTGTGAAAAATTATGCCAACTCATTATACTGAGTACACGTTTCTGTAAAAGCATTGGATGTTAAAGAAGAATGACTTTGTGCCGAATTCCATGCAGTTAAAAGTGAAAGTTTCTTTTTTACAATTCAATAGAGTGAACAGTGGCAGCTTCAGATTATATATAGCATTCTCATGAGTGTTTTCTCCTTATTGATTTTATTTTATTTCCAATAAAAATGATTCATAATTCTTACTAGCGACGTCTTTCGATCAGGCTACTCAATTAATACTAACAAGAGAAACAAAGGCTTTTATGTCATCAAATAACCTATAGGTGAATGTATATATTCCCCTATTTAAATTATTTAAAGGAACACTTGAATTTTTTCGCCTGGATGCTTATTAGAGTTCTGCGATTTCAAAAAATACCCGGAAACATTAAATCATTAGATAGATATGAACATCTTAAATATATTTTCAAAAATGTTCGCTATTGAATTGTTGAGATTAGAGACACCTTATATTTGACCATCTAAACAAAATAACATTACACGTATATATATTAAAATCTTTAAGTTCAAGAATGAAAAAAAAATGAAAATTTCTCGACATAGATTTAAGAAGTTTTAATGTCGTAAGGTTTGTGGTAATAGCTTTTAATATATTGATCAATTGTTTTAATTTAGAATTGTGCTGTTGCTGTTGTTGGTAAAGATACACCATTTACAATATTGGATAATGAACGTGTAGGCGCTTATTTAACAGCAATTGAAGGTGATGAACGTGCTCCACAAGCTCAAGATGATACATTAGTAATGAAATGAATTTAATAAAAAGTTTCATTTTTTTTTTCTATTATTTATTATTTAAATTTTAGATTACTGGCGATGATGATTTACCACCACCTCCACCTGGTAGTGTTGAACCACGAACAATTGTTGCAACAGAACGTATGGAATCATAGGACATAACATTTTAAATGAAATCGTTATCTGTTATTAACATAAACATGCTTTTTTAAAACCAAAATACAAAAGAAAATGCACTTCTTCTTCTCTTCTTTCTTTTCTAGATTAATTATCTATTATCATTTTTTTTCTTAAAAAATGTCTACACTTGATGTAAGAATTTTATTTTTCACAAAAAAAAAATTTTTTTTTTATTAATGAATCTATTTTATTAGACATTAGCATCACAAGTTCCACAAGAATTACGTGTTAAACTAATGCAACATTTTGGTATAGCTAAAGAATATGAAAAAAATCCTGAAACAATTTCTATAACATATTATTGTCTTATGTATATTGCTCATGAAGCACTTAAACTTCAAAAAGAAAAACAATTTGTTTCAAATGTACTTGATTACCTTGAAGCTGTATGGATTTATTATTATTATTATTTTTTTTTTGTTTTTCTTATAAATTTTGTTTTTATTTAGACAAAACGAAACAATCCAAATGATGAAATTATTAGATCATTATCAACTGGTCAAGCAACAATTGAAGAATTAATAACCGTTCTTGTTGGTGAAACAAATGAAGCTGAAAATGATGAATTAAAAACACCTGAAGAATTACGTTTACTTATGAGAAAACATTATACTGTTGGAGGATTAACTGATGTTCTTTCAGTTTTTGGACCAGTTAAAGAAGATGTAAGAGACAAATAGAAAATTCATCGTAATCATTGACTTTTTGTTTTTGTTTTCTAGTTTTTAACATTAGGTAAAATTGCTAAAACTCGAGCAGTTGCTATCTTTCGTGAATTAAAAACTGGTGGTGGGGGTGGTGGCGGTGGTGGTGCTTCATCATCGGCAATGAGACCACGTAAGTAAATAATTTTTATTATAAAATCGATATTAATTGATGTATTGATTTAGCTGATAATCAAAGCGGTGCAAATGCTAATGCAATGCCTCCATCAAAACCACCTGCTGCATCAGCACAATATCCAGCGCACTATCCAGCACAAATGCCACAAATGCCACCATCATATGCTAATGCAGCTGCTTACAATGAAAGTAGTGGCAATAAATGTAAGAAGGATTATTATGCGAAAAAAAAATTGATACTATTTTATCAGTTATGTTTCTATATTATTAATAGAAGTTGATAACGATAAGATTAGAAAATAGTGTGGAGATCTATGCGAAAAGTGTTTTCAATAATGGAAACGTCGTTGAGCTTCAGAATCCCAACAGATTGGAGTTTCCTATCTATAACACTGTAAAGTCATGCGGACCTTTATTTGTCACTAAAATGATAGATATTAACGTTCAGAACTAATGGCGAATCAAAGAAGTGTCTAAAAAGCCTTTTTTGATGTCCAACGAAGAAAACAATCAATATTTTTATTCCTAATCCGATCCGTCAAGATTGGCCAACCTCGGGTTGATACTAGCAATCAGAGTTTATCAAACTCTGTTTGTAATAAAACTATCAGGCAAAACAATTCAAATTTTGGTACTTTTTACCTAGTAGCAGAACTTTTGGCGACTACTGTATTTTTTTAATCTTCTTCTACTGATAATATGGAATCATAACTTGTAAGATATTTGAAACAATTTTCTAATTAATTTTGAACAAACATAAGAGGGGAAATTCTAAAAACCAATGATTTTCTAAATATGTAACACGATTTAATCTTATCTTTTGTTTTTTTTTTGTATTATTTTCTAGCCGTTCCATTTGATGTAATTAGTCAAGCACAAAAATTATGTCGTTATGCTAATTCAGCTCTTGAACATGAAGATGTAGCGACAGCAATTAAGAATTGTGAACAAGTATTACAATTACTTCGACCATATAATAATTAACGATTATGATGAATGACAATTCTGTTTCTTTTTGTGAACTTAATCGATATTATTCATTATCTTTTGTTTGTTTATTTATTTTTTCGATTTCTGAAACAATGTTCTTTACAAATTTCTCTTCCAAGGTTGTTTTTTTTTCAAAGAAATGATGCTTGTATAGCCAGGAACAAAAGTAAATCATAACATCGATATTTCTTTCGATTATTAATTTAGCAGATTTTATAGAATTTCTGCTGACAAAAAAACAAAAATAAAAAATTTACGTATTTTGTTTCTTTTTCTGCTTTGCTTTATATGTGCTTGTTTTTTTTTCTATCTTGATGAGAAATACAAAGGAAGAAAAAAAAAAGAATCTGTCGTTAATCACCTTTATCGACACATCATGACTGACTCATCTTTACTAAATCATTTTTTGTTTTATATGTCTGACCCACTATTTCCTATCACGTTTTTTTATTATAGACTACTGGCAATAACATTTATTTTTCTATTGTCATTAATTAAATAATTATGGAAGAAACTCAACTATTATTAGATGATGTTGTTCAACCTGAAGAAATTCAACGTTATCGTGCTGTATATGAAAAAGCTGCCGAAGCAAAACAATTAACAGATCAAAATAAATTTTCCTTTGCATATTGTCTTGTACGAAGTAAAGTTAAAAGTGATGTTCGTTATGGTTTACAATTACTTCGAGAATTGTATGATGGAACAAGAAATGATGATGCTAAACGTGATTATTTATATTATTTAGCACTTGGTAAAAATGATTTTATTTTTTAATTAAAAAAACAACGGATTCTAATCAATGTGATTTTAAAATTTAGGTAATGCTCGATTAAATGAATATGAGACAGCATTAAAATTTCTTGATGCTATTCTTCTTATACAACCGGGTAATCATCAAGCAAAAAATCTCAAAGAGGAAATAACACGACGTATGACTCGTGAAGGATGTATGTGTTTAGTTTTATATATTAAATAATAACAAAAATTTTTATTGATATTTTTTAGATGTTGGTATGGGTATTGCCGTAGGTGCAGGTGCATTACTTGTTGGAGGTAAGAAAATAATAGAACTTATATTTTCTATGTTAGCATTGCCATTACTATAGGAGCAGGAGCATTATTACTTGTCGGAGGTAAAGAATACAAATTAGACAATTACATGATTTTCTAATGATAATCAAAAGATGGAAGTGTAAATCTTACCATTTTCGACTCAATTTATTATCTTTAATTTTATAATTCTATTTGTTTTTTGTTTTTGGAATTTATATCATTACACATCAATGAAATAATGCTCGAATTTATTTTTCTTTTCTAGGTCTTACTGCTGCTGCTCTGGCTCTGTTAAAAAAATAAATCATCATGTTCAATATTTATTTTATCACTTTTATTATGTACAGGCAAATACAAAAATAATTTCAGTCCATTACATATAACTATTCAATTCTCTCTTTCTTTGATTTTTATTATTGAATTCAAAAAAATCCTATTTTATTCTAAATAAATAAAAACGAGACAAGCTAACATAGATTATATGGTCGTCTCCATTTCGAACTAGTTACTCGATGTATACCACGACAATAAATATATAAATTTGAATATTCCTTTAATCGTCGACGACCAGCCCATTCACTAAAACCACTTCGAGGTCTAAGAAGTGTATCACATTCACCTAAAAAATAAAAATCAGATATAACTTTAACAAAACCATGATAAAGTGTTTCATTTGATTCCATTTTTGTATTTAATCGATCGATATGAATTATTGGACCAGATACACTTAATAATCGATTATTACCATAATGTTTATAAATATCTTGTTGAATTTGATATGAATCACTTGTAACGAATATTGATGAATATGAATCAGTTAAATTTTTATCAATAAATTCTAACATATCATGAACAATTGCTTGTCGAAATGGAAGTTTTTTATCGTTTCGTAAAGTTAGACTTTGTCCAATTCGAATATGCATACAAATAATTGATTGATTAAAATATAAAGAACTTTTCAAAAATAATTCATCAATTTTATTAATAATAATTGAAGTTGGTTTAAAAAGAAATTCAAATAAAAATGGAAATAATTCTTGTTGTGTTGATTCATTTGATTGAATATTAATTTGAGATTTAATTAATTTAAAAAATGGATTTTTTAAAACAATACTTATCAAATCATTGTTTGTTGTAAAAAAAATATTATCATAATTTAACCAAATTTGAGTTAAATTATCAGTAGCCATGTGTGAAATAACTTTATCTGCATATTTACTATACATTATATCTAATTTTAAAGAATTTTTTTGTTGATGTATACGATAAATTGGTTTCCAATCAATTAAATTTGGTAGAAGAAAATTTGTTAAATTATAAGGATATTGCATATCAATAACAAAACGACGTTGTAATAAAACAGCAAGAATATATGCTGAAGTTATTCCACGTAGACGATCTCCCCATCCTCCACAAAATTTCGAACAAAAATATGTGAATGTTTTAGTAGAAGATGATTGTATATGAAGAAGTTTATTGATATTAATATGAGAAAATCGTTGACCAAGATGAAATAATCGTTGATTCAATCGTAATTTAAATATAGATATTTCACTTTCATACTTTGTTTTATTAGCATTTAAACAACTTAATTTTAATGGTAGAGTTTTATTTTGTTTTATTCGTTCATTGTAATATAATAGAATCACAAAAATTAATATGAACATCTTCATTAAACATAATAGATGTCTCCAGATATATTTTATTGACATTAATTACAATACAAAATCTTATCAATCTAATATATACCCATTCAAACACATAAATAAAAGAAAAACGTGTCGGAATTTTAAGGAAAATAACCTCTTCAAAAGCGTACATTTTGATGCGCTCACAATGGGTTACAAGTCTTGAACGAAAATATATTCATTCGGATGCTGTAATGCGTTTTGAACGTGTAAAAATGTACACTTTTTAGGAGTTTATGTTTCTTAGAATTTCGATACGTTTTTACGGGTTTTTTTTTATTGTTTGCCTGACCCGGTGATGTCTATATTTGGGTCATGTCGAATTATGAAAAGAAAAATGCAATCTGACTTTGACACACAAACGTAAGACGTAGACTGCATTAGAGATACTTTTCAATGTTATTGTGAAATTATTACAGTAGCATCATACAATGGGCTATTTTATTTCAATCTGAATTTACAAAAAAAGAATTACGTTCAATTCCAAACGGTAATGTGGCTCTTTGGAGGTCTTTAGATATCTCATCGTGATTTAGTATTAGCATCAATATATATCTATTTAGAATAAGATTCACTATGAGATATATTTAGTGATCCCTGAACAACTCTACTGCTGAAAATAAGAGGTATATATCTATCTACTTTGAGATGTAGTTAAGGAAGGGCTGTACTCCACTGAAAGTAGGTGTGTCGTAGAATAGATAGCAGCGCGCTATAGATTTCTAGACGAGTAATGAGCATCGAATAAGCGTGAAATATACTTGACGTGGGGTTCAGAAGACTGGCTATCCATCATAATAGAGAGATTGAGTGTCTTTGTTAGACCCTCCTGGGCCTCAGCCATTGTTAACAGGAAAGTATCCTATTTTTCCAACCATTGAGTTTTAAATAAAAAAAGGTCGTGGACTCAGTAGCATATTGACAGCGGTCTGAAATGCCTTCAAAACTTACGCAAGAGAAAATCGATGAAGTTCATAATGTTTGTGAAAAAAAGCTACTATTGAGTGTTTCTAGCTGACACGACAGCCAGGTTTATTTCAGAGGCAGTAGTATACTGAATCATGACTGAATATCTTACAACGAAAACATGCGAGTAGGATTTGTCTAACAAATTCATGACGGCGATTTTCAAAATCGAGTTATGTTTATGTGACTTTGATATTAGGTGTGCACCAGTGCCAGTAACTGAATCCTAGCCAGACCGGGTACTTAGTCATTTGATGTTTATTAAAATGAATCCGACTTTTTTCCATTTTTCATCAGTACCGATCTTACAGGAAACATTTTTCTAAAACAAGCTGTTATAGAAATTCATTATCTAGAAGGATTAACCATAGCAAAGAAAATAATTCAACAGATTACAATAAACGAAAACTATGCCTGAATAGATAGCTCGCAAAATTTTAATGAAGATATATGAAATTTATTTATAGTATTCTAAATTATAACGATTGATACATAGAAATATATGATTAGCCAATGGATTCAATATTATAGCTTGTATCAGTACTTCAACAGCCTAAGAATCACTGTATGACAATATACTAGAAAAGAAGAACGTACTACTCGACTAATGGACTAAAGATCAAATGACTGAGTATCCAGTCGTGACTGGGACCCAGTTCACCAGTCAGGACTGGGACTGGTGCATCCCTATTTGATACTAATATTAGAGAACATCAACAATCAAGATAATTCGATTTCTTCGGACGAAACTGCTTTTATTTGCAAGATTTATCGATAAATATGAGGTGAAAACTAATGAATATACGATACATACAAAGATCTGATTGAATTCAAAATAAAAACCGCTAATGAAAATAAATTAATTTAAAAATAAATTTTCCATAGTAGTTTTTCAAATACTTCGATGTAGATGAATTAATATGTATTTCAGGCAGTAGTCATCATTTTGAGAAGTCTTTTATAGATCAAATTATATGAAATAAAACTTTAATGAACATATATGTGTTTCAAATTTGACAGTTAAATTCAATTCAACTTTCAAATATACACGTGTCTTTGAATGTGGGTGCCACAGAAACACTAATATAAGCTATCTCGTTCAATGAGAATACCTCGAAAAGTCATTCACGAATTTCAGACTGAGATTGCGATAGAAATTAGTGAAGTTTGAGTAAAAGTGGAACCTGATCTAAATATTTATAATGTTTTTATAGTTTTTAAAGATATGAGGAAAACATTGAGAGAAACTACATCTAGACAATTGAGTTGAGAGTTGAATTGAATTCAACTTTCAAGTTTGACATTACTGTACTATGTCGATTTGTTAATCAATATTTGTCTCTATGCTGGTTTTTCCTGAAAAACACCCGTTTTAGTTTTTTTCATCATGAAAAACATAAGATAGAAGGAAGAGCAACGTACGATACAATGTAGCCATCAGCTTTGTTTAAGCAGCTGGTTAATCGTACCTCTAAACATTCTAAAGAGACTTGCTAATGATCATTACGATGAATTTTGATTTTGAGGAGTGGAAGTGAATGAAATACACTTCAGTCGTTTATCTCCAATCAAAATAACTAGTGCGTTCGCTTTGGCAACATTGTAGATAAAGAGAATGTTTGAGATATATCATTTTATTACTCTAACGACTCAGTTATTATGGTAACTAGAAGCTATTTTTTTTATCTTTATATGATTCAATACAGAGATTAAATCTTTTTCACGTGGTAGAAAACTTGTATGCCTTAAAATAATCGAGATTTAGCTGATGAAATGCATATACTCCTCAAAACGTTCGCTTTGTTAACATTGACTCCACTAGGGATGGCACTTTATCTTTATTTTACTTTAATAAAGTAAAGTGAAGCATCTCTAACTTTACCAAACAAGTAAGATGAAGTAAAATAAGATAAAATAAAGCATGTAGTTGA